>JAGFNQ010002274.1:95210-138923 GCA_024364735.1 Boesenbergia rotunda
TGAGGTCGGCAGCCCGGGCAGACTTGATGAGAATGTCATCAACGTACACTTCTACATTCCTACCGAGCTGCTCTTTAAAGACTTTATTCATCAGCCTCTGATAAGTTGCCCCTGCGTTCTTAAGTCCGAAGGGGCATAACTGTGTAGCAGTAGGTACCTTCAGCAGTGACAAAGCTGACCTTCTCTTGATCACCCGGATACAGGGGGACTTGGTGATATCCCTGATAAGCATCAAGCATGCCAAATAAGTTCGCTTCCCGCAGTGGAGTCCACCATCTGATCTATTCGGGGAAGCGGGGTAACAGTCCTTGGGGCAGGCTTTGTTCAAATCTCTGAAGTCAATGCAGATTCTCCACTTGTCTCCCGGCTTGGGAGACCAGTACCACGTTGGCCAACAAGGCCGGGAACTGCACCTCTCGGATGTGTCCTGCTTTCAGCAACCTCTCCACCTCGGCTTGGATTATCTTATTCTGCTCAGGGCTGAAATCTCTTTTTCTCTGCTTCACGGGTCGGGCGTCTGGGTACACGTGTAGCTTATGTTCCATGACCTCGGGCCTGACCCCCTTCAGATCTTGTTGAGACCAGGCAAACACATCTTGATTCCGTGTCAGACACTCTATCAATTGCTGCCGGAGGTCGGGCGATAGCCCTGGAGCTATCCTCACCTTGGCTTCCTCTCGATCCAATAAGAGTTGGACCTCTTCCTTTTCTTCCATCATGTCAGCCCAGGGAGAAGGCTGAGAGGTCTGTACCATGTTACAGCTGGCCGGCGCGGATCGGAAGGTCTTGCTTACTTCCGCTCGGACATCATTCACATAACATCGGCGGGCGACCTTCTGATCTCCTTTGGCTTCACCGACCTGATCTCCTACAGGAAACTTAACCTTTAAATAGAAGGTGGACATTACTGCCCGGAATTCATTCAGGGCTGGTCGGCCTAGGATGGCATTGTAGCTGAAGGGGCGTCCACTATCAAGAAGGTAGACCACCTGGTCCTTCTTAAGGGTTCCTCGCCAAGAGATATGGCTAGCTTGATCTGCCCCAGCGGATGAACTTCATTCCCCGTGAACCCAAATAAGGGTGTGGCCACGGGCTGTAGCTCAGACATTTCAATTTGTAGTTGCTCGAATGCCTTCAGATATAGGATGTTCACCGAGCTTCCTGAATCCACTATGGTGCGATGGATCTGATAATTGGCTATGACCGCCGTGATGACCAGGGCATCATCATGCGGTACTTCTACTCCTTGTAGATCGGCGGGACCGAAGCTGATCTGTGGTCCCTGAGCTTGGGCGGAACTGCAGCCCACTTGATAAATATCCAGGCGTCGGGCCTGCGACTTCCGAGCTCTGTTGGAATCTCCGTAGGTAGGCCCGCCTGAGATGACGTTGATGGACCCATGCACAGAGTTCTGCTGATTTGCCTGTTCCTCGCTGGCGTTCCCCAGCTCGGGCGAGCCTGGGGTCGGGAATAATCGTCTGGCTACAGGGGCTGCCGGTCGATCACGAGGCTCGGGCTGGTTAGGCAATGCTCTTCCTCGGCCTCTGCCACCTCCTTGATGAGCTCCTCTCGGGCTACCTCGACCGGCGCGGCCCCGACCTCTACCGGCCTGCCAGCAGTCCTGCAGATCGTGTGTATGGCTGTTATGGAAGGAACAATAGGGCTGCCACCTAGTCGGGAGACAGCCCTGGGCTACTTGCTGAACTATTCCCCTCTCGACTCCTAGTCGGTGTCCCATAGCTCGGGGGCTTCTGAGGGGTCCTCCTGGGGGCACACCCCTTTGATGTTGCTGAGGGTGATCGGGCGTAGGCTTGACCTCAGGCCTCCTGGCGGCTTGCGCTTCTTCGACGTCCACATATTTGCTAGCTTTCCCCAGAAGGCTCTCAAAGTCCTTCGGGGGTTTACGGATCAAAGACCTGAAGAACTCGCCTTCCTGCAGACCTTGAGCAAAGGCGCTGACCAAAACCTCAGACGTAGCGGTGGGTACGTCCAAGGCCACCTGATTGAACCTTCTGATGTAGGCTTTTAAGGACTCCTTGGAGCCCTGCTTCATGGTAAATAGATTTAAACTTGTCTTGTGATGTCTCCTACTACTGGCAAAATGTTGCAGAAACAATTTCTTGAAATCAGAGAAATCCCTGATCGATCCCTCTGGGAGCCTGTCGAACCATCGCTGAGCCGCCCCGGCTAGAGTGGTCAGGAAGGCTCGGCACCTAATGCCATCTGGGTACTGATGTAGCATCGAGGCATTTTCAAACTTCTTCAGGTGTTCTTCTGGATCAGTAACTCCTCCATACTCAGCAACGGACGGAGGTCTGAAGTGCTTGGGCAGTGGCTCATTCAAGACTTGGCTGGAGAAAGGACATCCCGTGTGTTCAGTCGGGAACGACACAAGGGGAGCCTTCCCTTTGCTAGCTCGGGTGTGATTAGATGTAGCTTCGTGCGGATCCGATTGTCCTGCTCCCTCGGCCGGGCCGAACAGCGCCCGGTGAAAGTGGAGGCTACCCTCCTGTTGAACCCCTCCCTCAGTGCCTACATGAGCGGTGTGCTCGGCCGGGCCTGGTGGGGTAGGTCGGGCAGCTGCCTGCTGGGCTTCCGCTAATTTCCGAGCTCTGGCCTCTATCAGCAGCTCCAAGTCCTCTTGTGAAAGAGTAACGGTCACCCGGTTGGATTCACTCATCTTCGGCTTTCGATCAGGCTAGAATTCCCACAGACGGCGCCAAATTTGATCCTGTCGAAGAGCGAAGATCGGTTCTCTCCCGGATGACTCGGTCTAACCAAGCCGACCCGGTCTGCTGCAGTTTGGGAGGTCGGACCAAAACAGAGCTCTCAATGTAGTGGAGTGGTTGCAAAGTGGCAGCGATCCCTCTTCGGAGCAAGAGGGGGGTTTATATAGGGGAAGGGGAAAGGTCTCACTCGTGCGGGATGTCACATCTCACTAAAGATTAGTTAGGGATTAAGCTAAGTGAGCGGCGATGTGAGACTGACACAGCAGTCTGACACCCTGTGAGCCTACTCCTAATTAATTGCTGGGCGGCCACGTCAGATGACGACCACGTCTCTTAACGGAGAGTTTTGACGGAGCCCTTCGAGGGGTGAGACTCAAGAACTCGACCTCGGGAGCTCGGCTTCTATCGCTCGACCTCGAGAGGTCGGCTTCTATCGCTCGACCTCGGGAGGTCGGCCTTGAGAGCTCGGCCCCGATCGCTCGACCTCGGGAGGTCGGCCTCGAGAGCTCGGCCTCTATCGCTTGACCTCGGGAGGTCGGCCTTTATCTCTCGACCTCAGGAGGTCGGCCTCGAGAGCTCGGCTTCTATCGCTCGACCTCGAGAGGTCGGCTTCTATCGCTCGACCTCGGGAGGTCGGCCTTGAGAGCTCGGCCCCGATCGCTCGACCTGGGGAGCTCAGCTTCTATCGCTCGACCTCGGGAGGTCGGCCTCGAGAGCCCAGCCTCCATTATCCTGGAACCAGGTTGAACCAGGTTTTTCTCCGACCGGGCTCTCGTCCCTGGTAAAAAGAACCGCTCGCCCGGATCAATAGGTATTTTTTTAAAAAATAAAAATTAGTCGTTAAACAACGTCTAATTTTTAGTGGTTGAACAACTACTTCTTTTTATATTTTATTTATTCTATTTTTAAAAAATAAAAAAAATAAAATTATAAAATCATTTTATTTTTTAAAAAATAAATAGGGAGCCATACTTTAAAAGTTGAAAGGAGCTCCCTTCCACAATCCTTTTATTTGACACACATTTTCATGATAGACGCTCTTAATAATTTCATTTTATTAAAAACTATTTAAGTCGTTAATTTTTATAGTTAGTTGAATTGTTTTTAAAAAAAGTTGATTAGCGTTTTTTTAGAAAAGTTGGTTAGATTTATATTAGAAAAATTATTTTTTTTAAAATATGTTATTTTATATAGAATAGGCCACTTTCTCATCGTATAAAAAATGATTAGGATAATATGTATTAAGGATATCTTAGTAGATCTATATATTAAGGATATCTATAGTAGTTAGAGTTCTCCAAGAGCTTCCACAATGTCATATTAAAAATATAAAATTTTATACATTTCTCTACTATAACAATAATAACAATCAAACATTATCCCATTAGATAGAGTCGGCTATATGAATCCTTCTACGTCATTAGGCTCTGTCCCATATTATATCATCATATATATTTAAATAAATTTTATCTTATTTTATTATTGCTAACTAAATCTTTTTTGACTTTCCTCTCTCTCGTTTGTTATGCGTATTTGTCATAGTTTCATATCGCTTAATTGAGACAATTATTAGTTATCTAAGTACATGCCCATATCATCTTAAACGAGTCTCTCGAAGTTTTCCATCAATAGAAACAACTCTTGTAGGTCCCGGTAGTCCCGCTAGAGAGAGAGAAGAGGGGGGGGGGGGTGAATAGCCCTGCAAAATAAAATTTAATCTTTTACACTTGCTTAGCAAAGATAGACAGATTAGTTAAACAAAAAAAGTCAACAACATGAAAGAAAGAAGCTATAAAGTTTTACTTCGTTGTAACCGGGGAGGTTGTTAATCCAAGGCGGTTGAAGCCTCGGCTAATAATATCTTCTTTGTTGAAGGCGAAGAAACCTCTTATAGACGTTGAAAAGCTCGTACAAGAGTTAGAAAAATGAATAACAGTTGTTGTGTATAATTACTAGCTTTAAGGGGTTATTTATAACCCAACGGTCAAAGTGACGATTTGCTGACGTGACACTTAGGGTGCCTTAATTGAGACCTAGGGTGCCTTAGTTGGATAAAGTTTTATCCATTACGCAAACGGTAACTTTCAGTTACTATTCATTGAGTGCATCTCAGATTCGACCGAGGGTGCCTTAGTTCCAAACTAAAGAGCTCTCAGTCAAAATTGAGGCGCTTTAGCTACGATCAGCTTTAATTCTTGCACACGAGGCTCCCTCAAACAGACCTGAGGCGCCTCAGGTCTTCAAGATCAACTTTCAAATTGATATGTTTAGCTCTCGCTCGCTTGGGTGATGCTCCGACTATCTATAGTTGAGTTCAGCGAACATAACTTTGTCATTTTCCTCGAATGGACTTTCTCATCGACTTCTCGTCCCTCGGATATCGTGCATTCCCTTCTCATCCACCGATGTACTCTCCATAACTCTCGTCTCTCGGATGCATCAAGCCCGTCGGCTCCCTTCTTATGTCATCCTTTTCGCTCACTGTATCTTTCACTTGACTTCTTGTTCTTCTAAGCTCCTGCACATTTAGACACAAGGATCAAGTATAACATGACCTAACTTGACTCAATTGATCACATCAAAACTAATCCAAGGTACTTTACAATTCCAACTTTCTCTTTAATGCTCTTATTAATTTCTTATCCTATCCATCCTCGTATATCTACACATCCACTTTAACATCTTTATCTTTGTAACTTTCATATGTTGCTCATGTGCCTGAGTCTTAGCCCAACATTCAACATCATATAACATAATAGGTCTAACTACCAATTTGTAAAACTTCCCTTTAATATTTGAGGTACTTATGATCACATAAAACACCCACCGCTAACATCCATTTCAATTATCTTGCTTATATTTTATGTGAGACATCTCTCCTAACCCTCCATGATTTTGTAAAAATTATCTTAAATGCTTAAAGCTCTTAGTTTCAGACAATTCGTCATCTCCTATCTTAATAATTATCTTATTATATTTAATATTACTAAACTTAAATTCTATATATTTTGTCTTTACTCTACAAAGCATAAAACCTTTCACTTCTAGTATTTCCCGTCAAGCTTCTAGGTTAACATTTACTTCTTCATGTGTCTTATCTATCAAAACAACATACACCATAGTATTGTATCTTGAATGTGCCCAGTAAATATGTTCATAATTAGTGTAAAAAGATAGAGGCTTAAAGATGATCCTTGATGTAACTTTATCCTTATTAGAAATGTTTCAATTAATCTGCTTGATGTTTTCACTCTAGTCGTTACATCCTTAAATTCTTAATTAGTTCAATATATGCTACGCTAACACTTCTCTTTTCTAAAATTTTCCATATAATTTCTCTTGAGACTTTATTATATATTTTTTTTAAGTCAATGAATATCATGTGTTGATCTTATTTTTGCTCCCAATACTTTTCAATTAGTTATATAAGAAGATGTATAGTTTTTATCGACACCTTCCAAGCATGAACCTAAATTGATTTTCAGTCACTATAGTCGCCTTCCTTAATCTTCTTTTTCATTACTCTTTCCTAAAATTTTATGGTATGACTCATTAGTTTAATACCCCTATAGTATGTATAATTTTGTACTTTTATTCTTATATAAGGGAACTAGAGTATTTACTCTCCATTGATTAGACATTTTTTTGTTTTCAATTTCATATATATTAAATAATTTTGTAAGTACAATACCTTGTTTCCCTAAGGACTCCCATACCTCTATTGGGATATCATCTGGTCTTACTACTTTTCCATTTTGCATCCCTTTCAAAGCTAGTTCTACTTCTGAAGTTTGAATTCTACGATAAAAATTTAAATTTTTATACTCAATTGACTTACTTAAATTGCCTAAGTTAAGTTTGTCGCCTAAACCTTTATTAAAAAATTGATAAAAATATGTCTTTCGTCGCTCTTTTATTTCTCCATCATTACTAGTACTCTATTGCATTCATCTTTGCCCCCACGGGCTGGATCGGATGGTAAAGCGCCTGGCCAATTACTTGGAGGTCACAGGTTCGAGGGTCGTAGTTGCGCACGAGGATAAAATCCTGGTCTGCTGGCATTAATTCCCTCGACCTCAGGCGCCTCACCACATCAGTGATAACTGTAATTTACCTCCTCCGTGTTGGTCCTGGGGCGGGCTGACGGGGGCACTGGGAGCGAGCGTTTCGCCTTTTACTATTGCATTCATTATTAATATATTTTATTTGGCTAAGATATCTTGTTTTCATCTATCTCATTTTAGCTATTCTATAAATATTTTTTTCTCCTTTTTTTATCAAAGTTTTAATATAATCATTCAAAAGTTCATTTTTTATTTTATTCACTATTTTCTTAGTCTTTTTCTTAGCTATTGTATATTTTTTAAGTTTTTCTTCTTCTTACAAATATATAATTCCTTAAAGGCTATTCTTTTTTCCTTACTTTCTCCTATACTTTTTTATTCCACTACCATGATTCCTTATTTGGTGGTGCATGCCCCTTTTACTCACCAAGTACACTCTTAGCTACTATTTTTAATTTTGATTCCATCATATCCCATGTCGTATTAGAGTCACCACATATTTCATTTAATTCTTGTACTCTTATCTTCTCCTTAAATATGTTTTGCTTCTCACCACTTAATTTTAAGAGTCGTGTATATTTTTCTTCTATTGATACTATGATAAAATCATATATTCAACACTACTAACCTATGTTAGGTAGTTAAGCTTTTTCCAGGGATGACCTTACAATCCTTATAAATCTCTCTATCTTTTATCCTAACCATAAAAAGTCAATTTGTAATTTATTATTCTTACATTTGAATGTGACAAGTGTTCTTCGTTTTCTTAAAAAATATATTAGCTAGTATAAGATCATATGATATCGCAAAATTCAATATAGTTTTCCTTATTTATTTTTTGTTTCAAATCCATAACCCTCATGTACTCTCTCATATTTCTCATTTTTCAGTCCGACATATTCATTTAGATCGTCTCCTATTAAACTCATTTCATTTGGTGAAATATTTTGTAATACCTTATCTATGTCGTCTCAAAATCTTGATTTAATTTTTTCTTCTAATTTTACTTTAGGTGCATATACGCTAATTACGTTCATAATTTCTTTCGTAACTACTATCTTGAGAGTTATAATTCTATTCTCTTTCTAACTACTTAAACAACTTTATCTTTTATAGCACTATCTAAGAAATACCCATTCCATTTCTTATTTTACTCTTTCCTGTGTACCATAAGTTAAAATCTGAGTTCTCTATCATTTTTTCCTTCTCGCCTATCCGTTTTGTCTGTTGTATACAAAATATCAATTCTTTTCCTAATCATCATATCTACAACCTCCATTACTTTACCAGTGAGGGTTTCTATGTTCCATATTTCATGTTTCCCACTTATGATGTGAGAATTCTTGTCTATTTAACACTATACTCAAATTCTCATAGAGATGTAGCGACTCTTGTTGATACGTTATAGTCAGACTCTGTAATATGAACTCTTACATATTTAATACTACACCCGAGTTCTGGAAATGTAGCGGTCCTTGCTGAGATATTATAGTCGGACCTTACAGTATGTTCCTTCGGGAAACAACCTAGCATTAGCATAATAGTTTAATAGATTTATTCATTGAGCATTTGAAATAGTTTATGCTGGCTAGTAATCTAATAGAACCTTCTCCTTTTATCTGGGTTTGAGACTGACCATGACTGAATTGTCACAGATGGAATTATACATCTTTCTACTATTAAAAAAAAATCTCTTAACAAATTTTTTTAAGGGTCTCACACTCTTTCAAACTTTATTCTTTTATTATTTTTATTTTAAAAAATTAAAATAAAAAATCATGCAAATTTAAAAAAAAACCGATGAAGGAGCCGCTCCCGGTCTAAAATGAAATGAAAGAGCTCCCTCGCATTATGGGAGAGAGCTCCCTTATCTATGCCATGTCAGCAACGAGAGATTCCATTGTGAATGCTTTAATCATATTTTGAGTTAATAGAATTTATAATTTTTTTATTCCCGGGGGAGAATTAGGTCAATTAGCAGTTTTGGGCAAGCATTGTATCCTTATTTGCTTCGGTGTCCTATATCAAAAGGTGTTAGATCTTTCTTCTCTGTATAAGTATCGTAGCTCTATCCTTAGATCTTGCTTCGGTGTCCTTGTTTGCATTAGAATCATATTTTCATCTGAGTTAACTAAGATGTGAGGCTACGAAATCCTTAACCACGTAACACTAAAAAAAAAAAAGGAAAAATTCTCATAAAGAAATCATACAAAATTATACAACAATTAGCTGACTCAAATTGTGAGAATTGAAATCTGTATGGTGTTTTCATTGGAAAGATTTAACTCCCAAACGGTGAAAGACGACGAAAAGGAAACGATGTTTATGATGATTAAAGCGTCTTAATTTTAGTTAAGGCGTATCGCAGATTGAATTTTGAGATACGCTGCCGGTTTAAAGCAATAAATTAAATCGATGAGGCGACGCGGGCTTGAAGTGGCCTCCACAAAGTTAGTCATTCTTCACCAACCTCACTCGTTACTCGATACGTAAGCGGGCCTAAGATTTTCCGCTAATAAGAAACCAGGTAAATTGTGTGGGTAAACCGTCGAGAAAAATGTTCCAGAAAAACTATGAACTAGCTAATTAAACAATTCATCATTAAAACTAACCATGTTTCCTACTCGTTTCATACCTGTTTCGTCTCTTCCGCAGTTATGAATGGCGGGACCGTATTGTTTTCCAATACAAATTAGGTATCATAGAGAGTTGAGTAAACAATAAGCAAAAGCAGTTGGTGGATTAATAAATGATATATTAATGTTTTTAATCAATTAATTGAGATTTTATGTCCGCTAAACAGGCCTATAAATGTCTTCCGTATCTTCCCTGTTTCATGCGTCGTTCGGATTCGTAGTCTCGCAGAGTCCCTTACTATCTGCCTAGTTCCGCTCTAGGGCTTCTTGCACATCTTCTCTTCTCGGAAAAGAAGCATCGGCCGGGAGCGGCGATGAGCAACGAAAACCAGCCAGGTAGCCTGAACTTGTCTGACCATGCTGACATTCTGCATCCGCAAACACTTACTGTTACTTATCTCGTCGTTGTTCTTATTCTCCTCTTGATTCTTATGTTTACTTGCTTCTGTTAACAAGATTTGAGTGTGGAGGATAGAGATGCTCTTGGGGATGGTTCAAAGGTGAGATCTTTATGCCCTTTCGTGATAGGTAGGGGATTTGGGGAGAAAGGTCCTTTTATTATTGTGATTGACGTGTTTTTGCTGTTGCTATTGGAACTCAGAACAAACATGCGGATGTACTGGAAACGTTAAGCCCAATAGTTAGGAAGCGCGTCGAGGTTTTGAAGGAGATCCAGGTTGGTTTCTTCTTTTTCGAGTCGACTAATATTCTCTCTTGAATATGTGAATTGTCTGTTTGACTTTCAAGAGATTCTGTTGAAGTTCCTCTGCTCGTTTCTGCCAATGGACACTCGTGTTGATTCTCTTTTGGATGAGAATGCAAATCTAAAAGACGTTTATGGTGGACTGATAGGATTGAATATTAGCCCTGTGCTGGATAGCTATGATGATTAATTCTACCATTGATGCTTAGGGGGTATCTTCATACTAATTTTCTAGACCTGCTTACTTTTATCATCTCTATTCAGATTATTTTTAGAGCATATTCCTGTCAATTTCAACTGTGCTATGTTTACTATATTTGTTTCTTACTATTCTGTACATGCTATTCTAGTGTATAACACATAATTAACCATTACAGAAAACATGTATATCCTTCTAAACCTATAAATTGTCAAAAAAACATAGTTTAAATTAATGTGTTGTTATTGATGTTGGTTAAAATTATGTACCCAAAATGTCCTTATCGCAATCTTGATAATTATTTAATTTCAATTTTCTCTTAATCCTTTATTTTCTTTGCATCTTATTTTCTTTTAATCATATTTTTTTCATAATTAATTATTATTGCAAAATAATAAATATTTTGCAAAATAGTAGAAAAATATTGATTAAGTGATAAAAAAAATTCAATATAATATTTTAGGTTAATGGGAAATATTGTCAATAACAGTTATTTTTTTAGGAGATATAAACTCACTAATGGTTGAAAACAAGAATATAATAATTACTAGTGATTCTTTATTTCTATGACCTTAGTGTGTTCACGTGGACAAGGATTAAAAATTCTTTATATTTTTCGTCTCATCTTCTTTTAATATGGAAAACATTGGTCATCAATCTCTTCCCATCATTAGATACTTCATCACTCAATTCACTTTGACATAATTTTAATAGTTTAGTTGATCAGCTTTGTTTCTTTTTTGTTTTGTTTTGTTTCTCTCTACTCTAAAATGAGCAAAGTTAATTGAATTTTCTTGAATGTGAAAAACCTGTGGAGAGAATAGCACACTTTGAGCTAATATCTGGCCAATTCTGACCATGTGATGACTTTAGCATACAACAAGTTTGGTACTTTCCAATTTATTGCATCCATAAGTGTCGTTGGACTGATTCTATTCCCCAACAGCTTGACCTGCTGAGATGCGAGGATGGTAGTATACCACAGATTTGGAAAAGTGGCTTGCCTTGTGCTTTGTTACTCATCTGTTTATTTGTGTGCAAATGCTATCATGACATAGTCCTAATGTGTAATAAAATCATAAGATGTTGAGCTTCTGGATCGCCATCCGTGAGTGCATCCTGATTTACTCTAGCAGCCGGTGGAAAATTTCCGTGGGGCCGGATCGGTCGCCCCAGGTTTGACTGTTACCTGGTTAATCATTTTTTAATATGTAATAAAATCAGTCAAACTCAAGCCAAACTTGTACTAAAATTGGTAGTTTTACTAACATGCTCAATTTACTAATCCCTGTCTCCACGGGATGGACTGATGGTTAGCTTGAGATTTGGGGGTCAAAACATGACAAAGTCCGCTCTCCCCACGCGCTAACCACAACATCCGGGCTAGTAACCCAGTAATTTATCTCCTCCGTGTTAGCCCTGGGATGAGTTGGCTGGGGCGCTGGGGGCAAGCAAATCGTCTTTTGCCATCTCAATTTACTAATCTCTTCCCAAACTTGAGTTTTCCATGTCCAACATATTAGTGTTTTTCAAACCTATTCGATGTTTACATATTCTGATGGAGTAGTATCTTCTCATGTTTTTATTTTATAGAGCCAACATGATGCACTAGAAGCGAAGTTTTTTGAGGAAAGGGCTGCACTTGAAGATAAGTATCAGAAGCTTTATGAACCACTATACACCAAGGTACACTTGCAGCCCTTCATGTGGTGTAGTTCCGTACTTTACAATGTACTGCTGCGAAAAAATTGCTATGCTTGGACCTTAAACTCAGTGGTAAAATATAGATCATTAGATTTTGAGTCCTATTAACTGATTTTGGTGCATCCTTTTCACATTGGACTACAGAGGTATGAGATTGTAAATGGTATCACTGAAGTTGAAGGTATCACTGATGAATCAGCAGCCAAGACTAGTGAAGGTATTTTGGCATACTCTGATTCTGAATATTATGCTTTATTTTGTGCCTTAGTTTGTGTGCTTGTTATATTTCATTATGTACCTGTAATATTTCTTCTTCCACAGAAAAAGGTGTGCCAGAATTTTGGCTGAATGCTATGAAACTAAATGAAGTGCTAGGAGAGGAGGTAATCTAGTGTGAAATGACATCTCTTTTCTAGTTTGCTTCTCTGTTTGATGCTTAGTTTATAACTTCATCCAGATTCAAGGACGTGATGAGGAAGCTCTTACATATCTAAAAGATATAAAGTGGTCCAGAATTGTTGAACCCAAGGGTTTTAAACTTGAGTTTTTCTTCGAAGCTAACCCTTTTTTCAAGAATACTCTTCTGACAAAAACATATCACTTCATCGAAGAAGATGAACCAATCTTGGAGAAAGCAATTGGGTAAGTTATATTTTCTCTTGATTGATCCAACAGTTAGCATATGAAGATTAAGTCACCAAAATTTAACTAACTTTTGGGTTTTGCTTAGGACTGAGATCGAATGGTTTCCAGGGAGGTGCTTAACTCAAAAGACTGTTACTAAGAAGCCAAAGAAGGGTTCAAAGAATGCTAACTCTCTGACAAAAATTGAGAAATGTGAGAGCTTCTTTAACTTTTTTAATCCGCCGAAAGTGCCTGATGATGATGCAGATATTGATGAAGAGATTGTAAGATTGTTCTGCCAACCTAAAAAAAACAGTGAAAAAAAAATCAGAAAATACAATTACAAACTAATTTCATTATCCATTTTTCTGCAGGCCGAGCAATTGCAGGATCAGATGGAAATTGATTATGATATTGGGTAAGTCATGTTTTGGTTCAGTTTACTTGTCTATTTATGCACTTCATCTCATATGCTGTCATCTTCTTAATATCTCTTGTTCATTTGCCTAGCTTATTTCATAACGAGCCATCTGCAGGTCAACAATTAAAGACAAGTTAATTCCTAATGCTGTTTCATGGTTCACGGGGGAGGCTGTTGATGATGATGAGTTAGAACTACAGGACGATGAGAAAGAAGAAGAAGAAGATGCTGATGATGATGAGGAGGATGAGGATGAGGACGTGGAGGATGAGGATGACTAAGGAGCCAAGTCCAGGAAAAAGGTATTGCATTAAACCGGCAATTTGGAGGGGGAAGGTGGATTGTTAAGACATCTTTCTAATTTTACTGTAAATTTCATATGCAGATGCTATAACATCTTTTTCGTAAGTAATGATGCTTTTGGGGAATTACAGTGTTGGTGGTGAGCAGTGAGCCAGTGACCCCTCGGTTGATTGCAAACAACAGTAGATGCTTTTTACAATTCGCATTAAGAACTTATGTAGTAGTTGGAGTCTTCATATGCAATGTGTCATGACTGGTTATTTTTTTATCCTTCAAAAAGTACTGGAAGTCTAGTTGAGTGTATTTCATTGGTCGACTGCATTCTTCATAATAATTTTATTTATTTGGTGAACTATTTACTATCCTGATGCAACGAGAATATTTATACTGGAATATCTTTTGTGATAATGTTGTTTCCTCTGACAATCAATTTGGATTTTCCTAAGTGTACAAATTAAGATAAATAGTCGTGTGTTGTTAAGTTATATTGTCTATTCTTCAGGATTTACGATGAACTCTTCTAACGTGGAAGTTATACAAGTTTATTTCAAAATAGACTTAATGAGATTTTGGGGTTTTAGTCGTAAAATGGCTCACGACTTTGGTCCTCACAACAAATATTTGAATGCTTTTATATGTTGACGATCTTCATTTCAAAGAGAAGTTAAATAACATGTGTTAATGTAATCATGCTTTAGCTTAGTTTGATAGACTATTCTAGTCAATGCTTAATCCAAGTACATACTTAATGCTTGTAGAGTGAAGGGGGATTTAGATATTGGACATTGATTCAATGTGTAAATTCAATAATCCGGTTCATTAATATTAATGGGATATTAATGATGAATGAGCTTTAAGATGGATAACCCCTATATGATGGGCTTCGTATATAAATGAAGAAGAGCTCATTGATTATGTTATCTTGACTAAAGAAGGTTCTTGACGGGGCTTTTTCTTTCTTAGATTCTTTTCCATTGAGACTAAGATAAGATTGCCACCCAATCTTACGGAAAATCATTCAGTGCTTGCAGGAACCTCGGCAATAAGTAACATCAATGACTAATGTGATGGATTCAACCTCCGTTTAGCATTGATTTCTATTTTCATTTTACCTTAGGAGCATGTTGATAGTCAGATCATGTTATTAATGCATGATTGATTAAGTTCTATGTATTTATTAATGTTTTCAATTGGTATCAGAGCTATGATTAGCTTATTGTCTTCGATGATACAGAAAATATATATTGATTTTGCATTTGAATCCATATCGATGAACAAATGATGTGTATTCGTAGATTATAGAAATGGATATGTTACGTTTTGACCAACATTTCAAGTTTTTTGCCTTATCTCATGAAGAACACGAAGAATGGCGGTGGAATAGGGGTTTTCCACCTCCGTATGTGAGCTATGCAAGCAACAAAAAAGGAATCTTGTGACTATCGATCGACTAATAAGGACCACCAGTCGACTGATAAAAAAAAAATTCAGGTATAGAATGTTATCGGTTCTATTGGAGTGTTCTACTGTTGCCAAGTATCAATTGACTGATCTACCCAAAATCACACACAAAGTCGACTGATGCTTATAAGATTGCACACAGAAGCGAGTAGAATTTGACTCAAGTGTTCGACTGATTTCATCAGTCAAATGCTATAAATATCAGCCAACTAATTTTTATAAGGTTACACATAGAAGCGAGTCGAACTCGACTGGATCAGTCGACTGCAACAAAGACTAATCTATTGATACTCATAAGGTTGCACATAGAAGCGAGTTGAACTGGATTGGAGCATTCATCTGATTTTTATCAGTCAAATTCCATAAATCTCAGTCGACTAAAGTTTGAAAGGTCGCGAACAGAAGCTTATCCAAACTTGATTGGGGTATTCGACTGATTACCATTCGTCGATTGCTATATGATACCAGTTGATTGATGTCCTATGACTCATGCACAGAAACTTATCTGATTCATCTGGAAGACTCGACTACTGTGGTCAGTCGATTGTAAATACTAATCAATTGATTGATGTGATTGAAACTAGGCACATAAAGTGTGCTAGGTGATTGGTGAGTGCATGGACTTGATTGCTGACAATATTAGTTGAATGATATCTAATATAGTCGACTGATGCCCGTTTAGCAGCATTTTAAAATTGAGAACTATTGGAGAGGCTACTTCGTTGAACTTATGCTATTGCTAAATCGAGAACTATTGGGGAGGCTAGGAGTATTAGCGTAGAGGTATGTATATCAATGCTAAGGGTGATTGAGCCAAAGGAAAATCATTCTTATGCCGAATATATATTTAAGGAATTCACAAGTCTAGTTTGACTTCTAAGTCATATGCATAGTATGTCAGCCCAACGGAATAAGCACTATGTGGCCGATTAGAAGTGTTGTAAGTGATGTTAAAAACATAAGCTAACTAAGGAAACATATAAATAAAGTATCAAGCGCATAATGTGTCGGCCTAAAGGAAAGCTAGTTATGTGGCGGATGAAGCTAATTATGAGTTGTTTGTAGGATACCAATAGCAAGTTACAATTTAGTCTAAAGACTTAATGTGATAGCTATCTCAATTAATGCCCATAAAGTTGTATGTTTTGTTTGTTGCATTTTGTTATTGCACAACTATAAAACTATATGCCTTGTTTATTAAATTGAGCTGTGTTCTTTGCTTTTGTTTACGTAGTGCTCTCAATATCTGCTAATTTGAACAACATCCCTATATTTATTGACACAAACTTTGGATAATAAAAAGAGCATATAACAGACTATTAGGCTGTATGGATCTAGACTTTGTATTTAAGCATAATCACCCACCTTTAACTAGTGATTCGTTGTGGATCAAAAGGTGATCTTTGACAAGCGGGAGTGATCAAATTGCATAAGCCTAATGATTATGAAGATGTCTATTCCAGAATCACTTAGAGGTTCAATTAAAAAGAATGAAGATGCTACGACCTTCATTAGAGAGTTAGCAGACCAATTCACCTCAAACTAAAAGTCGAGACTACTACACTTGTCATAAAGTTAGTGTTCATGTGATATAATGGGAAGAGTAGCATTATGGAGTACATCATGGAGATATCAAACTTGATTACAAGGCTTAATATACTAAAGTTAGATATGTTTGAATGAGTCATTGTGAACCTTATCCTAATCTCTCTGCATACACTATTCATTTCCTTTAAGATAAGTTACAACACTCAAAAGGAGAAGTGGACGCTAAATGAACTTATTGCTCAGTATGTATAGGAAGAAGAGAGATTGAGACATGACAAGCTCACTTTGTATCCTCATCTTACAATAAGAAGAAAAATGGTAATGGTAAGAGTAAGGATAAACAATTTACAATAACTGGGGCTTCAAGGCATAAGGTGCAAAAACAACAAGATCTAGACCTAAATTGTTTTTTTTAAAGGTCATCTAAAGAAGGTTTGCCCCAGGTATGTAAACTGCTACGACAATAAAGGTGAACTTCTCAACCTTGTTAGTTCAGAAGTCATCTAGCTACTGTACCCATAGCATTTGGTGGATAGATACTGGTGTAACTACTGACATAAGTGTACTATACAGAGTTGCCTCAGGAGCTGAATACTAATTGATGCTGAAAGATTTATCTATACGAGAACTGATAAAAAGGCAAAAGTAGAGGTGGTATGTGTCTTTAGAGTTTGTTTAAGGAACGATGAACATTTGAATTTAGAAAATACTTTTATAGTGTCATCTTTTAAGTGGAACTTAATTTCTATTTCATGTTTGCATAAATTTGGATATATTTGTTCTTTGGAAATAGAAAGTTTAGTATTTTTTGAAATTTTATATTGTGTGGTATTAGTTCCTTAATTAATAAACTATATAGATTCGACATTGAAACTCATACGAATAATATTGTGATGCATAATATAAGTACGACACGAAGTGTGACAAATAAGAATTTGCCCATATTGTAGCATAGACATTTAGGGCACATCTTTAAACAACGTCTAGAAAGGTTAATGTTACGAAAATTCTTGATTCCATTGATATATCAGATTTTGGAATTTATATTGAGTGTATCAAGGGGTAAACGACTAACAAGAGTAATAAAGGTTCAAGGCAGAATAATGAAGTCTTAGAGCTTATACATACGGATATATGTGGACTGTTCCCTAAGACTTCTTGGAACGGTCAAACATACTTTATAAGCCTTATATACCATTATTCCCGATGCAGATACTTGTACCATATTCACAAGAAGTCGCAATCCCTAGACTATTCAAAACCTTCAAAGCGAAGTTGAAAATCACCTTGATAAGAAGATTAAGGTCGTAAGATCGAAATGTGGTGGTTAATACAATAGTAGATCTAATAGTTCAGGTGAACAACATCCTAAACCATTTGTGGATTACTTTACAGAGTGCGAAATCATGACGCAATACATCATGCCTGAACCCCCTCAGTAGAATGGTATAGTAGAGCAACGAAACTGAACCCTAAAAGACACGGTTGTTGGTGCAATCAATCTAGGTTTGATTGGATATATCATGGATTTTGATGTGTGTGTCAATATGATTAAGTTAGGTTTTCATATTGGTTTAATGTGTGTTTGAGTCATGCAATACTTGGTGGAACACACATATAGGAGATCTCATTCTGGTGCTCAGATCCTTGAGTTGGTGAAGGATGACGCATACGAGGGACCGCAAGATGAGGAGCAATGGAGTGGAGCCGAGGGAAGCAAACTTCAAGGCATACGTGAAGGATGACATCAGGACGAGCTGAGGGCTTGGATGCATCCGAGGGACGAGAGTTAAAGGAAGAGAGCTTCAAAAGGCGACTCCGAAGAGGATGAGTGTGAGTGTGTAAAAGGATCAGTCGACTGGTAGGGACACCAGTCAATTGAACCTTCTATGAGTTTCGAATAGTAAGATCAATTGATTGGTCTTGATGGCAGTTGACTGGTCTGTTCGAAAACTAGCCGTTTGTCTAGCCGTTGGCTGAGCACTAGTCGACTAGTGTTGGGGCGGAGTTTTTTTGTTAGAAGCTATCTCCTCTATTTAAGGGGAAGCTTTGAGACTTGAGAAGGGTTAGCTCTTTAGTGAGAAACCTTCTTGAACAAGTGCTCAAGGCTTCAAGTCTTCTCTCTACCTCAAACCCTAATTCTCACTTTGTAAAGGGAAGAGAGACATTGTGAGGGTTGTTCTCCACTGAGAAGGAGAAAGCTTAGTCGAAAATTGCCAGGGACTAATCCACCGAAAGATTGAGGGATCGTCCACCTCAGGGACACACCATAGAGTAGGAGCAAGCAATCTCTGAACCACGTAAAGGGTAAGTGTTAGTATTGTGTTTATTGTTTAAGTTTCATTTCTGCTAGCGCAACAAATACGTGTAGGAAGAACAAGTGATTTAGGGTGACGAGTTATTCACCCCCTCTAGCCGAGTCATTGATCCCAACAAGTGGTATCAAAGCATAGGTCACCCTTCAATGGACTAACTCCCGAGAAGAGCAAATTCTCATCAAAATAGTCGGCTCGCACATCTAACCACCCAAATTTGAAAAAGAATTCTCTTGGTGGAAGAAAAAGATGGAGGTATTCTTCGATACCAATTTCGATATCATGTTAATCATGGAAACGGTTTTGAAGTGCCTAGGGATTAAGAAAACAAGCTGCTCGAAAAGATAAGGTGGAGCAAGAAGCAAAAGGATGATCATTTAGCAAATTTAAAAGCCTTGCATCATCTTTTAAGTGTGCTTCCTCAACAAGAGATAATAAGGATTGGAAGCTACACAAGTGCTAAGGATTTATGGGATAAGCTAGTAGAGCTTCATGAGGGTACATCGGAAGTAAAATTGGCAAAGAGAGACCTTCTCCGATCTCAACTCAACAACATCAAACTTGACAAAGGAGAAAAGATATTTAGTTTATATTCTAGAATGAAGGAAATTTTAAATGGACTAACAAGTGTAGGTGAGCAACTCTCCAATCGAGATATCTTAATGAAAGCCATCAATGCCTTCCCAAGAACCATAAATTAGAGTTCAATGGTGGACTCATACTACTTATCCAAGAATCTAGAGAAAAGTTCTCTAGATGAATTCTTCTCAACCATGGAGCTCTACGAAACTCGGATTGGAGGATTAGATGGAGAAGTCTACAAACCAAGAGAAATAACCCTTGTGACAAACAAGGGAAAGGGAAAGAAGAAGAAGGCCTCATCATCCGATTTGGAAGAATCAAGTGCCTCCATGTATAGCGATGAAGAGGCATACATGGTAAGAAAAATGAGAAACTTTTAAACAGTTTTTAACTAACAAATCTCATGCTAGGAAAAGTTCAAGAAGCTCAAGTAGGTTAAGAAAAATAATATACTACAATTGCCAAGAGGAAGGATACATAAGGGATGATTGCCCCCTTTTGAAGAAGAAGAAAGAGAAAAAGAAGTAAGAAAATAAGAAAACAAAAGAAAAAGGTAAGAAGGTCCAAAATTTAAAGGCAACATGGGATGATCGTTCATCATCGGAAGAGGAAGAACACCATGTGTCCCATTTTACTCTAATGGGAATTGAAGACATTGCCTCTACATCATCCGAAGTTGAAGAAGGAAATAGCTCAAATGAAGATGAAGGGAGCTCAAGTGAAGGGGGAGGTCAAACTTTGGATTCAGACGTCTTGGTAAGTGAGGTACAATCTATCCACTACTACTTTGGTTAAAATCATATCTTTCACTAACGATAATTTATTTAGGGCTAGAAAAAAATTAAATATTTGAAAAATGAGATTACCATGCTTAATAAAAAATTAGAATCCATGACACATAGGGATGGTATGCATGTTTTCTCCTCTTCTAGCCAAAATGATTCATGTTTAGAAGAGGAAAATAAGGAATTAAGGGAAAAGGTGGATAACCTTACTAAAGACCTTATGAAATTTGAAATTGACTCAAAAACCATAGACATGATCATTGGGAGTCAAAGGGCAAGTTTTAAGAAAACGAGTTTAGGATACAATGATTCTAATAATGAAAAGACCTATTATTGTTTACTTGCTAGAGGACAATAAAAAACTAAGACCCTAAATAGGAAATGGATTCCTAAGAAATATTTGGTCAACACAATTAGGAAGTATTTCTATTGGGTACCAAAATCAATCCTCAAAGGTTAGAGGATTTAGGGATAAGTCAACCATGCATGTTAAAATTTGAATTTTTAAAATTGGTTGATTTAGTACATTAAGAGGGAGCACTTAACTTAAATACATTCATGATCAAATTGGCTAAGCAGAGATTATCTTAATTACATTTATAATGACTTAATTTATGTTTTTATTTATGCATATGAAATGTTAGGATGATATAAATAATTCACTTGTGCATATGACATTTTGATGAGTTATTAGATGTATCAATTTAGATATAATAAACCAACTATGAGGAAAATAAATATTTAATTAATGAGCATTTTGCCCATAGATCATAGTTGATCATTTTAAATGTTTTGAAAATAATTTTATGTTTTATTTGCTGGTGTATTGATTTGAAAAACATATGGTTTCAAAACTAGGGTTTGAAGTTGATACAAAATTGAAAATTTTCAAGTTTTTGAGTTTTACTCAAAAATTTAAAAATATTTTGATTTTTATGAAAACACATTTTTCCTGTTAGAGGATATCAAAAGAAATATGTTTGTAAAATTTCATGATTTTTCAAATTTTCTAGATTTTTTAATGTATTTCTGTAATTCAGCTCAGAAGGCTGAAATCTGGAGCAGTTGTGTGCCAGTCGACTAATCGATTAGTGAAAAGGATCAGTCGACTGAGAATTCTGTGGGGAATATTTTTGGAGAGGTCAGTCGACTGATATCTGTCTCAGTCAACTGGTACCTTAGTTTTCTGATTTCTGCTTGTTTTCAAAATTTAAAATTTTATTTACTTTGATGTCATAGGTTAGAATTGATTGGTATAATCTTTTTGATGGTGTTTAAGGGGGAGAATGGAAGGGGTTTAAGTTAGAACTTAACTTATTTCTTCATGTTGTGCAAAATTTAAAAATTATGTGATAGTGCATAGGTTAAGGGGGAGGTTGCATGATTGTGCTTCTTAGTATACTATACCTTTAATTTTCAAATTGCTATTTTTGTGCCTAATTTAAACATATTATCACACATCAAAAAGGAAGAGATTGTTGGTGCAATCAACCCAGGTTTGATCGGATAGATCATGAGTTTTGATGTGTGTGTCAATATGACTAAGTTAGATTTTATATTGGTATAATGTGTGTTTGAGTCATGCAGGAGTTGGTAAAACACACATATGAGAGATCTTACCCTAGTACTCGGATCCTTGAGTCAGTGAAGGATGGCGTATTCGATAGATCGTCGACGAGGAGCAACAGAGTGGACCGAGGGAAGCAGACTTCAAGGCATACGTGAAGGATGACACCGGGACGAGCTGAGAGCTTGGATGCGTTCGAGGGACGAGAGCCAAAGGAAGAGAACTTCAAAGGGCGACTTCAGAGAGGATGAGTGTGAGTGTGTAAAAGGATCAGTCGACTAGTAGGGACACTAGTCGACTGAACCTTCTGTGAATGTCGAACAGTAAGATCAGTCCATTAGTTTTGATGATAGTCGACTAGTCTGTTCGAAAACTAACTATTTGGCTAGTCGTTAGCTGAGCACCAATTGACTAGGGTTGGCACCAGTCGACTAGTGTCGGGTCTGAGCTGTTTTGTTAGTAGCTCTCTCCTCTATTTAAAGGGGTGCTTTGAAAGGAAAGAAATTAGATTCAAGAACTATTGTGGGCAGGTAGAGTGCCTAGTCTTAGGCATCTACATGTCTGGGGTTGTCTAGTTGAGGCTAGGCCCTATAGGCCCAGCGAAAGGAAATTAGATTCAAGAACTGTTGGCTACCATTGTGTAGGATACTCTGAAAACTCAAAAGGTTTCAAGTTTTACAACCCCATGAATAGATCTTTTTTTGAGACGGGAAATGCCAAATTTATTGAGGATGTGGGAGCAACAAATTTAGGGACTATCTTTTGATGAGAACATTTGTGATTCTAATATGGTAACTACTGATGCAGTTGATAGTGAAATAGTAATCATTCCACATATAGTTGAAGTTGCACAAATAGTAGGGGTAGTTGACCATAATATTCCCATGTCTCCTCCAATTTAATTGGAAGGTACATCATCTCAAATAGAGGTATTTCCTCCTACGGTTGAGTATGACTCCTAACCACCTAAAGATTGAGTATCACTAAGAAGATGCATTAGAGAAAGGAGATCCACGATATCTCGTGATTAAGTATATATCTCCAAGAGCATGAGATTGATAGAGGGTTGGAAGATGATCACATATATTTTCTAGAAGTCAAACAATGTCCTCATTCGAAAAAATGTGTTGGGATCGTTCGACTAGTAAAAGGGGGGTGAATTACCCCTAAAAAAAATAAACTAGATCATTTGTTCCACTTAAACAAAGATAAAGATGAGTTATACCAATTCAATAACATACATAATAAATCAACTACGAGAAAGAAAAGAGACATAGAAGAATTACTTGGTTGCAACTAGGAAAGTTGCTAATCCAAGACAAATGAAAGCGTAATCTCCAGAATGACTCCTTATGGGCGGAGAAGCCTCTTACACAATTCAGAACTCAGAGAAAGTAGAAGAAAATGAAAGCAGTATGAGTTACAATTCAATTGATGATTTGCTTAAAGTTCAGAGGTCTATTTATAGCTTATAGGAAAACTTATCGACATGCTGATGTGACACATCTCGAGTGTACACAAGCGCCTGAGTGTACACGAGCACCTGAGTGTAGTCAATGCCTATCCAGGTTGCAACGGCTAGATAAGCATAAGTTCTCGGGCACCCGTATCAACTCGGGCACTTATATGATCGGGCGCTCGTATTCATACGGCGCCTGATTTCTCGGGCGCCTGAATATAATTAGGTGCTTGGGAGTTAACTGCTCAACTCCTGTTGACCAGCCTTCTTCCAGCCTTCTGGGTAATCTCCAGCCATCCAGAGTTGGGCTCACTGAACTCGTCCCGACTTTCTCCTCGAGAAGACTTCCTCCCCAACTTCTCATCCCTTAGACGTCACACGTGTCCTTCTGGCTCCACTGGTGTACTCTTCCGCAACCTTCGTATCCCCGGATGTGCGGAGCCTAACGACTCCCTTCCCATGCCTTCCTTCTCGCCCGTTGTGTTTTTCGCTTGATTTTCTGTGCTCCTAAGCTTCTGCACACTTAGACACAGGGATCAGATACCAGCAGAACCTAACTTGACTCTGTTGACCACATCAAACTCACCCGGGTTACTTATAATCTCCCCTCTTTGATGTGCATCAATCCGGATTAAGTTAGGGTTAAACGTAAACATAGAAACATAAATATAGAAAGTTATGACAATTTAATACAAAATTAATTTACAATAAAACCTTCCACTTAACTTAATCCTATCATCTCCCCTTTTGATCACATCAAAAACATATTAAGGGTAAAATTAACTTAGATATTTTTAAAAAATTAGATTCTTTCCAAAAGTCTGTGTAACTTTTCTAAGTGTTGAAATAAAATGCAAAGTAAAGTATGATAAGAAAAAAATAAATAATGTTAAAGGTAAATAAAATACATTTTGAAAAAAAATCATAGAAAACTATCTAGTCATCCAAAATTTTCGAAAATTTTTGAGAATATGCCAAAGTTAACAGTTAGTCTCCAGAAAATTTAGTTTTTCAAAAATTAGTTTTAAGTATATATATTTTTTTGAGATTAAAATTCTTATTTAAGATAAAAAATTTGTAAAAATTTATTTTTTTATTAAAAAAATACTCAAATTTTTATCTAAGTAAGAAAATTAGCATATTCATCTCTATAAAAATTTCCAAAGTAAAATAAATTTCCTATGTATAAGAAAATAATTTTTATTACAGATTTGATAATTTTTGAAAAGATAATTTGTAAAGTTGGATTTCAACCAAAAAATTTAAAAAAATTTCTCAACGTTCAAACGATAGTTTACAGATCAAACAAAATTAGATTTGGAGAAACTATGTTTTTAAGTATTTTTTAAATTTAAAAAATTGATTTTTGAACGAAAATTCATAAAAAATTATTTAATGATAAAATTTTCAATTTTTTTGGATAGATAAAAATGAAACTATCAAAAAGATTTAAAAATGGATTTTCTAGAACAATTAAATATTAAAATAATTGGAAAAGAATGACAAATAAAAGATTAAGTAATAATAATAAAAAACACTGACAATGTAGTACAAATTTAGGGATCGAAAATAAATTCTTACTAATAAGATTTATCAAATATTTTGGAGCAATATAGTTTTTAGGCATTTTTACAATTTGGCCCCTATGATTTCTAGGGTACCAGTTAAAACCATGAAATTTTTTATAATTTATCTTTTGAAAATAATTTGAACATGCAAATTTTTTTCCCAACATTTCTACTTTATCTTTCAATTTTGAATTTTTATTTTGTACTCGATCATACATTTCTAGTGGACATGCATTGGATAAATTTAATTTTACTTCTACATTTTGTTAGTGCCGAAAGCACCAGATCAAACTTTATTTTGATAATGACAAAGGGTTCAATGTTAAGTATATTTTTGTTTCTAATCAGTTATAGTGAGTGTGCAGGAAAGTCCTAGTGTAACTAGGCACAAAGTCTTGATCTGCAGGGTTGAGTATGAAGTCCTGGTCGAGGAGTAGGCACTGAAGACCTGGTGAGTTAAGCTGGGCATGTAGACATGATCGGGGGTTGGACACCGAAGTCCTGATCTGAAAGATTGGGCAGATGTCTTAGCCAAGTGAGGACAACGGATAAAAGTAGAGATGGGTTGAGGTATGAACGTCGCGAGATCCGGAATCTTCGGAGGCAGAACAAATGTCTAACCGGTGGTGCCGGCTGGCAATAGGTAACTTCTCCAGAGTGGAGTAGGTGAGACGTATTCCCCAGAAGAGGGAACAGTAAGCGTCGGTCCGACCTAGAATTTCGTTTGAAGCTTGAAAGTCAGGATTGGACATCATTGGCTTCTTGCATGCATTTTCCTTTATATATTATTTTTGGACTAACAGCTCTTAGGCGCCTGAGAGGGAATCAGGTGCCTGAGAACTTAGGAGCCTGAGAGGCACTTGGGTGCTCGAAAACACAAGCACCCAAGAGGAACTCGGGCGCCCGTGTACCCGTGACTTAGCCAAGGCTGGGTTGGGTTACCGCACGCTGACTGGAATCTCCACATCAGCAACACAGGCGCCCAAGAAGCAGTTAGGAGCCTGAGTAGGGATAGAACTTGGACCAAGCAGAGATGAGGGCGATGCTGGATCGCAGCAACACGGGCGCCCGTATGACTCTATGTAAGGGGTTTTTGACCAGAGACTCAGAAAAATATTCTACATCACTTATGCTCTCATGTGATGCACTGAAACGATCTAGAGACAACGAAATGCAGCTTCGACAACGACGCGCTTTTCCTTCATTTCATTTAAAGTTGTCGGTATTTCTTTTTTTTATACTTGTACTTAAACATTGCATTCTTGTACACATTTGCAACTTATAGAATTGCCCAAAGTAAACGGTTAAGGACCGTGGCCTTGGAGTAGGAGCTATCTCAGACTTTGAATCAAGTAAAAATAAAAGGTGTTAGCCATGCTTTTTTAATTTACTTTCCGCTGCGTATTCACTTACTTTTATGAATCCGAAGAATTTTTTGAACTTGATATTCACCCCCCTCTATCGCTCTCTACGATCCTACACATTTTCCTTCTTTAATTTATTGTACTTATTTCGTAACTTACATAATGATCTACTTAGCATTTGTATTGCATTATATAACTTACCGGGAGGGAGATTACGTACCTCACTTACCGTGTCAGATTCACAGTCAGATGCTTGCCCTTCGTCGATGCTCATTTTGGATGAGCTTTAGTTGTCTTGTTCTTTGTAGTTTGCCATTAATGCAAGACCAGCATATTCTTATATGTCAAATTCTGAGGATGACGATTCGCTCCATGGCGCTTTTATGTTCTTTTGCTTGCTTTGATTTAGTTGTTATTCTTTGTTTTTCTTCTTCAGTCTCGGACAGTTGTTGTTGATGTGTCCTTCCTCTTGACAGTTGTAGCAGCGAACTTTCCTTTTACTTTTTAGTAGTTTTGATGCCTGCGACTTATTAAATTTGTTAGTTTTAAGAAATTTAGAAAACTTCCTTACAATATACATTTTTCCATCCTCGTCGAGCGAAGTATCTGAATCTAATCCATCCTTTTGGGTCTTCTTGCCCTTTTGGGCCTTTAGCGTTAGGTTTTGACTTGGATTTTCTTTTCTCATTCCTGCACATCGAGTTTCTTGTAATTCTAAAGTAGAAAATAAATTTTCTAAGGTACTTACCTCAAGGTCCTTAGATATATAGTATGAGTCGATGATTGAAGACCAATCCGAGGTTCTCGGGAAGGCGTTAAGTGTGTATCTTTGTGAGTCTCGATTTGATACCGTTTCTCTAAGGTTGGTGAGTCCCGTGATTAGCTCCTTGAGTTTCCATCCAGTTGGGTCACTAACTCTCTTTCTTCCATTAGGAGGTTGCTGAGTTGATTCTGGAGCATATCTCGTTTCCCTAGCTTGGCTTCTGACGTCACTTCATGCAGTTCCAAGAACTTCTCCCAAAGTTCTTTTGCTGATTTGTAGGTGTCAATCTGATTCACTTCTTGTGGCGACAAGATGTTTAGCAGATGTAATTCTGCCTTGCCATTGGCCACGAAGTCTGCTTGCTCCGTTTTAGTCCATTGGAGTTCTTCCTTTTCTTTTCCGTCACATTCTTTGGGTACTACAAAATTGAATTTAATTATTAATAAAATGTTGAAGTCGGCTTTAAAGAATACCTCCATTTTATGCTACCATAGTGCTAACTCCCCCTCGAACATAGGTGGGTAGATGCTTGATCGACTATTTGTATGTTGCATCAGTTGGTGGTTAGTCCTTCTAAAGCATCCTTACTCTGATACCACTTGTTGGGATCATTCGGCCGACAAGAGGGAGGTGAATTGCCCTTAAAAAAATTAACTAGATCTTTTATTCCACTTAAATAAAGATAAAGATTAGTTATACCAATTCAATAACTACGAGAAAAAAAGGGGCACAGAAGAATTACTTGGTTGCAATCAGGAAGGTTGCTAATCCAAGACAATGCAATCTCCAGAATGACTCCATATGGGTAGAGAAGCCTCTTATATAATTCAAAATTCAGAGAAAGTAGATGAAAATGAAAGCAGAATAAGTTACAATTCGATTGATGATTTGCTTTGAGTTAAGGGACCTATTTATAGCTCCTAGAAAACTTATCGACGTGCTGACATGACACATCACGGGTGCCCAAGTGAACATGGGCGCTTGAGTGCATTCAATGCCTATCCACGTCGTAACGGCTAAATAAGCATAAGTTCTCGAGTGCCTGTATCAACTCGAGCGCCTGTATAGCTTGATTTCCCTGGTGCTTGGGAGTTAACTGGTAAACTCTTGTTGACCAACCTTCTTCCAGCCTTCTGGGTGATCTCCAGTCATCCAGAGTTGAGCTCACTCGAAGACGTCTTCAACCTTCTCTTCGAGCAGACTTCCTCCCTGGCTTCTCGTCGCTCGGACATCGCGCGTGTCCCTCTCATTCCACCTGTGTGTTGGGATCGTGCAGTGGGAAAGAGCAGGATGAATTGCCCCTGAAATATAAAATAATCTTTTGTTTTGCTTAACAAAGATAGAAGTTAGTTTATTAGAAGAAACAACAACATAAAAGAAATAATAACACAAATGAGAGAAGAGGCACAATCAGTTACTTGGTTTGCAACCAGGAAGGTTGTTAATCTAAGGTAAAATAAAAACTTATTCTCCAAATGTACTCCTTAGTGCGAAGAAGCTTCTTACACAAACTAGAACTCAGAGAATGAAATGAAATAACAGAAGGAGTTTTCGTTTACAAGTGAATTGATGAAATGAACTGAGTTCAGGGGGGGTCTATTTAGAGCCCCTGTGAAACTTTATCGAAGTGTTGATGTGGTACTTGTCGGGATGCCCGAGTGCATACGAGTGCCTGACATTTGATCAATGCTTATCCACGTCGTAATGATCGCGGAACAACTACTTTTTGGATGAAGTATAGCCATACGGGCGCCCGAGTCAATGGGGGCGCCCCTATTCATGGGTGCTGGAGTTTGACTTGGGTGCTCGAGTTATCTGGTCAATAGCCCGTTGACCAGTCTTCTGGCGTTGGACTTCTGGGTGATCTCGAGCCTTCTAGAGTTAGGCTCACTCGAACCCTTCTCCGACCTTCTCCTCGAGCATGCTTCCTCTTGGCTTCTCGTCCCTCGAACGTCGCACGTGTCCTTCTCGCTCCACTGACATACTCTTTCGTGGACCTCCGCATTCCTCGGATGCACCAAGCCTGTCGGCTCCCTTTCCGTGTTATCTTTCTCGACCGCTGCGTCTTCCGCTTGACTTCCTATGCTCCTAAGCTCCTACACATTTAAACACAGGGATCAAATACCAATAGGACCTAACATTAACTAGGTTGACCACATCAAAATTTACCCGGGAAACTTACAATCTTCCCTTTTCTGATGTGCATTAATCCGAGTTAAGTTAGGGTTAACCACAAATAGAAATATGAATATAAAACAAGTAATGAAATAATTTGCAATTTGAAGTGAAAAAAATTTGCAATGAAAAACCTTAACTTAAATCTTATTTATCTCCCTTTGATCACATCAAACAAAACATGTTAAGGGCAAAAAAAGACTTAGAGAGAGGAAAAAAACTTTTGAAAATCATATATATAAAAAAATCATAGAAAATTATCTAATCAATTAAAATTTTAGAAAATTGATTAGAATATTCAAACGTGAATGTTTAGTTACCAAAAAATTTGTTTAAGCACTAATCGGTCATAAATTATTTTAAAAATTAAAAGTATGTTTATCGATAAAAATTTAATTCTTTGTCAAAAATTAATCAAATTTTTATCTAAATTAGAAATTTAGTAGTTTCATCATTATAAAAATCGTTAAAGTAAATTTTTTTCTAACTATAAGAAAATAATTTTGAATTCAAAGTTGATGATTTTTAGAAAAATAATTTTAAAATTAGATTTCAACTCAAAATAAATTTGAAAATTTTCTCAACATTTAAAAGATAGTTTACATATGCTAAAAAATTGGATTTGGCAAAAATTAATTTTTGAAGTATTTTTAAAATTTAAAAATTCAATGAAAATTCATAAATATTTATTTAACAGTCAAAAAAATTTTGAGAAAATTAATGGATAGATCATAGTGAACTCTATCAACAAAAAATATAAAACTAAATTTTCTGTAATAATTACATATTCGAACAAAAATTTCAACAAAAATGACAAACATAGCATAAATTTACAAGCTAAATTAAAAACTAACAATTTAGCATGGATTTTAAGATCCAATACAAGTTCCTACTAACAGTATTATCAAATATTTCGTAGGAATATAAATTCTAGACACTTTTATAATTTGACCCCTATGATTTCTAAGATACCAATTAAGTTATTCATTAAAGTTTGATTTTTGAAATTGGTTAGGTATTGGAAATCTGAGGGGTTTAAATCTACAAACACAAAAAAATTAAGGGCATATTTTGGATTAGTCGAATTTGGAGGGCTAAATTGCAAAATCACCCCACCTCCTATTTATATTCCTTTTATCCCTTTTTTTTTTTTGCTGAAAAGCCTTTCCTCACCAGTTTGCTCGACGCCGCAAACTTGTTGCGGTTCTCCTCTCGCTTGAGCACGCGACGACAACGCCTCCTCCTCGCAACCTTCAACCGACGCTCTCTGTTCCTACCTCGCTCCAAACGGATGTCAGCCTTCGCGCAAAGCCCTAAATCGTGTTTCCCTTTTCTCCCCTTACATCGCCCGAAGCCACCACTGAGGTAAGGTTTGAGTTGGTTTAGGGTTTGTTAGGAATTGGGTTTGTAACGCTCTAGATCTTAACTCAAACAATGGAACATGGAGCAGTATGATGGGCCTGGTTATGATTTCAATCAAGTGACACAATCGGCAACAGGACATAATGTGTCTGATGGAAGAACTCCACATGGATCGTCCGACTTGGGAGCTCGAGGATGCAATCAAAACTCGCTATCGTCATTTATTTACTTGATGTGCATATAGTTGGGTTGCATTCCGTATTTATATTGTATCTGAGTTGTTGGTACATACTGTGGTTTACTAATGAAATTTGGGAATCAAAATTTTGTTAGTAAGGGAGAATGTTAGGTATTGAAAATGTGAGGGGTTTAAATGCTACAAACCCAAAAAAAATTAAGTGCATATGTTGGATTAGCCACATTTGGAGGGCTAAACTGCAAAAGCACCCCACCTCCTTTTTATTTTCCTTTTCCCCCTTTTTCAACTGAAAAACCTTTCCTCGCCAGTTTACTTGACGCCGCAAACTCGTTGCGGTTCTCCTCTCGCGCAAGCACGCGACAACGACGCCTCTTGCTCGCCACCTTCGACCGGCGTTCTCTCTTCCTACCTCGCTCCAAACGGACGCCAGCCTTCATGCAAAACCCTAAATCGTGTTTCCCTTTTCCCCCCTTACATCGCCCAAAGCCACCATTGAGGTAAGGTTTGAGTTGGTTTAGGGTTTGTTAGGAATTGGGTTTGTAGTTGCTCTAGATCTTAACTCAACCAATGGAACATGGAGCAGTATGATGGGCCTGGTAATGATTTCAATCAAGTGACACAATCGGCAATAGGACATATCATGCGTCTGATGGGAGATGACTCCTGTAGTTCATGATAAATTTGAAATGTTTTCCTCTTTTGACACCAAGGTGAGAAGTGAAATTAGAGCAAAGGAGATGTTAATTGATCAAAACATGTTAAACAAAAATGCAGAATCAAAAGTGTCAGGAAAAAAAGAGTTTTACTATGGTAGAAAATAATAGACAGCGATGGTCTGATTGCTCGAGCATTTGAATAACACTTAACCTACAATTATGCTTCTTTTACTCTTGATAATACTTAGCGAAGTCAATTATACTAGTTAGTCGTAGCAGAAATAAGTACCATAACATCTTTTCCTTGCCATGAGAGGATGTGGTTGATCAGTTTTAATTTAGTTTTGTTAAGGATCTCGCCACCTAGTTCTTGTTCTGTGTAGGGAACTGATTGGATGTTGGGATTGGTTCCCCTTTTGTATCCTGAGCTTCATTAGCTGCATAGGTGTTGGGTTGGGGAAATTGTTTGGGCATTGGATTGATTGTTGCCGTGAACAACGTTCACTTTGGCTGTGTTCTGATTTCCTTGTCGTGAGTTGGAATTTTGGGTTTCTTTGTTTAATTGCTGAGAGATCAGTAGATATGCTAGGAGTTAGTTTAGTGTTGGACTGAATATTTGGAAGGTTCCTTGATATTTCCATATCTGTCGTGAGCCCTTTGCTTTTGTACTTGAAGAAGCTCAATTTGACGGGCTGAAGAGGGCAGTGCCATGTGATACCATGTAGGTGTTGTTTAACATAGAAAGGGGATCATCTGATGATGTTTTTTTTAAGAGTCAAACTGTGTGTTGGTTGTGTGCCAATAAGGAGGTTGCTTGGGTTACGAATTTGGATGCAAATCATAGAAGGTAAACAATGGGTTGTTGGAATGCTTTATTGTTTAGTTGTTGTTTTCTATTTTGAGGTTCATAATGTGAGTTGGGATGTAAAAGTTTGATAGATTCTATAATTAAACAGATGTTGAATTAGGGTTATACCCTAATTATTCTTAGTAGTTAATTTAGTTATTTTATTAATTTCATAAATAACTAAATTATGTCTTTGGTACAGGGCCCTGATTTGATACGAGCTGTTGGACGTGAGATTCATTTGGAAATATTCTACAATTTTTACAAGCCGGATACTTCTCCTTTGTATCTTGTAGATTATTGATCTTAAATGCATGATTGTTTTGTTTTCAGTAGGACTGCTTTACCTTATTTTTTTCTTTGATATCAACCGTTGATACTTTCTTTGGTTGATTTTTGAGCTAATCAAATTTAATTCCATATAGTTTCACTGTTGATATTCTGATCTATAAAGTACGGCTTGTAGGCGACCACTTAGAAATAATCATTAAACATAACTAGGGTTATGGTTGACATTAGATATATCCAACCAAGTAGATTAGTTCCATGTTTATGGATTCTGATATTATTTTTCATATCGTTGCATAGTTATGGCTTGGTTGATTGTGCATTTAGTATCATGCATCATATTTGCATAGTTGCATGCTGACGAGCATTGGATTCCTTATGGTTAAGCTCGTCGTCAGTCATTTAGTTGCTTTGCCCACTCAACCACTCATGGGGAGTGGTAGTTGTTAGAGTGCGAGCAGCTGCCCAGTTATGTCACACTCGACCACTCATGGCTAGTGGATGTTGGAGTTGTAAGCAAGCAGTTGACACCCTCACCGTTGTTTTCGAGGGATAATAGAGTTGTTGGTGACTCCCCCTTTTTCTTAGGGTTTTTGGAGTAGTTGGCTCCCCAACATCCTATCCACTCAACTACTTATAGTAGTAGTAGTTGTTGGAGTACGTACAATTGTCACAGTTCTACTCACTTGGTCTCATAGATGTGATGTGATGGCGGCTTGACTGGCGTCAGGGGTGGCACATGTCATTGCATCATGTGCACTTATTGCATTTTCTTGTGTTTGATGCATTTATATGAACTATGATTGTTGCATTTGGTTGACATACATGTATTATTTATGGTTACACTTTCATTCCGTTTACATACTTGCATATATATTATTTTGTTCCGGAGACTGTATACTTTTGTTTCTGTTTGTTCGTTGGACCTTTTATTATGCCATACATTTATCTACTCTTATATTCGCAGAGTCCGCTTGGATTCACCACCCCTACCATGTATTTTTGTTTCAGGTAGCCGATAGATGCATTACTTGGAGTCAGGAGAGGATCTAGTTGTCAGTCCCATGGTGTTGACCCCTTTTTGGAGTTTTTCCGCATTTATTTTATTTTCTCATTTTCTTTACTTCCATATTTACTTTATTACACCGTATTTATTTTTCAGTAGAATTATGTGTAGTTTGGGTGGAGTTATATTTGTGCATTTATGGACTGGTATGTCTGTCGTTGAATTTATTTTTGAGTATTAATTGGGATATGTAATTTATTTTCCTTCTGTCTTTTATATCATCATTAAATGCATGGTTGTGGAATTTTTTTTTTACTTTTTGATGCCAACCGTGTGAGGCTGGCTATTTATGGTTGAGAGATATGTATAATTGTTCTAGATTGTCCACCGTATAGGAGAAATGCATGCTGCCTGATTTTTGAGCAAGCATGGGCCTCTAGGGGCATGACAAAATTTATTTAAACATGCAGCACATTTCTTTTCTAATATTTCTATTTGTTCTCTTAATTTCGAATTTTTAATTTTTAGCTTATTATAAATCTTTAATAGGCATGCAGAAGCTAATTTTCTTTTTAACTCTACTTCTTAAATTTCAATTTACATAATGACTTGGTCATTGCTTTAATACCATAATAAAGTTGATCAGGAGGTAGAATACATATCTCACTTACCATATCGTGTTCAAAGTCTGAAGCTCTCCCTTCGTCGCTACTTTCTTCTGTTGTGGCTCCCCCTTCATCTATATTTTCTTCCAAGTGGGTGGCCATCAGTTCTAGTCCGGTATGTTCCATGAGATTGCACTCATCTGATGATGATTCTGTTGGTGCAGTTTGCACTAACGATCAAACTCGGATTTTGAATGTATGACAAAGTGGTTAAAGTTAGGGTTGTTGGTGTTTAACCTATTTACTAAGTGTGCAGGGTTGAAAGACTTAGGACCAGACACCAGGCTGAAGTCCAGGATGGTTGAGTCCTGGCGGGAAGTCCAGTTGGGTCTGCGGGACCTGACAACTGGCTGAAGACCAAGTTGGTTGAGACTTGGCAGGAAGACCAGGGTGGTTGAGCCTTGGCAGGAAGTCCTGGTGGGTCAAGAGGTCAAGTAAAACTGCACAATGGGTAAGTAAGGTAAGTCACTGGAGGAGCGACCCAGTGAGGACGAGTCCAATCTTGGACTTTAGGCGCGGTCCAACTTAGACCCATTTAGGTGATCTAAGTTGAGTCCTGGTTAGATCCTGGTCTGGGAGACAGGATCTAATTAACTTAGAATTGTATCTTATTTTAGTCCATATAAAATTGTGCTAGCCTTGTTTTGGACTAACCCTGGATGCAGGACCGAAGGACTGTGTATCTGCAGCTCAGAGAGCCTCAAAGGAGTGAGGCAGTAGCTGAGCTGGGCGCCCCGGATGTTTCGGGCGCCCTCCAGAGTCAAACAAGTCAGCATACCAAGAAAAGCCCCGACAGCAGCGCTATTCGGGGCGCCCCGCGCATATCGGGCGCCCACTGTGCCACGCAGAATCAGCTGCCGAAGCTCGCCCTCGCGAAGCCGAACGGAAGATAAAGTTTGACCGGTCAAGCGGGCGCCCCGCACGCTTCGGGCGCCCCGGTCAAACCCCATCCCGAAATGGAAGCGATCAGATGCGACCGAGCTGGGTGATGGATCGTACGCCACGTGGTAGGGCGCCCCGAGCATCCCGGGCGCCCCCAGGGCTATAAATAGAGCCCTCGACCAAGGCTTGAAGAACAACACTTCTTCCAAAGCTTTCAAGTTCTTCTACGCTCGCGCCTTGCTCCGGAAACGCTTCACTTCGAGCCTACGACGTCCTGCTGCCCCGAAAGAGTCGACCTACTCCGGACGTCGGTAAAAAGTTAATTTTTTAATATATATATTGTTGCATTTAATTACTTGAAAGTGTGGGGTTGTCACACTTTCAATTCCTTTGTACTCGCCTACTCTATCGGTGTTTACCGGTAGAGAGTATTAGTGGATTGCCCAACGGAAAGGTCCGAGGGACCTGGGCCTTCGAGTAGGAGTCGATGAAGGCTCCGAACGAAGTAAAACTCGTTTGTGTTAGTGTGTTCGTTTTTCGTTTCTTTCATTTCCGCTGTGCACGCTTTTTAAAGCGCTCTGATTTTAATTTTTTAAAAAAGTCACGTGATTCACCCCCCCTCTCATGTGCATCGATCCTACAAGTGGTATCAGAGCCTGGTACGCTCTGTATCGGTGCAACCACCATAAGAGCCGGGGGGAATCCATTTGTTTCAATTTTTGGTTTTTCGCTACACATAATCTAAATTAGGTATTGTTGCCTAGATTTGGATTATTTTTCCGTTCGTTTGATTTTACTCGAATTTGGTGCAACACCATTTCGAGTCGCTCTCTTCTCCTCTTCCTACCACACTACTAATCCAAGACCTAGTCTTGGGACAAGTTTTTGTGTGGTCTATTTCAGATGGCTCAAGGTGAAGGCTATAGCACTGCTTGCCCTCCCCTCTTTAATGGGGAAGACTTTCCCTACTGGAAGAGAAGGATGGAGGTTTATCTGAAGACCGACATGGATCAGTGGTTTGCAGTTCAAACAGGCTACACACCGCCAATGGATGAGGGAAATAATGCTCCACTAAGGCCCGACAGATGGAACTCAGAGATGAAGAAAAAGGCTCAGACCGAGTTCAAAGCTCAGAACACCCTCCAGTGCGGACTAACAAAAGAGGAACTGAACCGTATCGGCCCAACTGAATCTGCCAAAGAGCTCTGGGACAAACTAATTGAACTACATGAAGGCACCTCTGATGCCAAGGTAACAAAAAGGGATTTACTTTTAAATAAGTTATTTAATATAAAAATGCAGGAAGGAGAATCTGCAAGCCAACTCCACGCCCGGATCAAGGACATACTAAATGGACTCCACCCAATCGGGAACAAACAAGAAAACAGAGACATCATAAGGTATGCTTTAAATGCATTCCCTAGAAATTCACTATGGGCATCTATTATAGATGCTTATAAAATTTCTAGGAACCTTTCTAAAATTAATTTAGATGAATTGTTTTGTGAATTAGAACTGCACGAACAGACTAACGCCAAGGCCGAGAAAGGATTTGCCTTATTTGCAGGTTCCTCAAAAGATGGCAAGTTAAACAAGAAAATTCAAGAATTAAAAGAAGAGTCAGACTCAGACTCAGATGATGAGGAACAAATGGTCAACCTAGTAAGAAAGGTCTTCGCCAAAAAGAAAAGCCAGTTCTCAAGAAAGGACCTCCAGAGGATAATGAAGCCTACCAGTAGTGAAGACAAAAGTAAAATAACCTGTTTCGGTTGCAATAGAAAAGGACACTTCAAACACGAATGCCCCTACAAAAAGGAGAATCAACCCAAGAAGAATAAGAAGAAGAAGGCTCTTCAAGCCACTTGGGACGACAGCACAGACGACTCCGACGATGAACCACCAAGGAACTCAAACTATCTCACACTAATGGCAACCGGACCCGGGTCAGACTCAGAGCACGACGAAGATTCAGTAAATGAAAAGTTCTTTAAAATTATTTCTGTTTTAAATAAAAAATTGCTTGAATCTGAATCTAGAAATGACCAGCTTCTTAAGGAAAATCAAGACCTTAAGGAGCAATTAATTAATACCAGAACATTAACTGAACAAACTCAAAATCAAAAATTAATTGAGCTTGAAACTGAAAACTCAACCCTAAAGGGCGAAGTCCTAAAACTTAAGGATCTACTAGCAACTTTCACAACCCGATCCAAGAACCTTGACCTTATTCTTGGATCACAAAAGGGCATGTATAACAAATCTGGGATAGGATATAAATCGAGATCGTCCCAAAGATCCTTTATCTCCTTTAACCACCCCCGCAAAAATCAACGAAAAGCGTGGGTTCTGAAAGCTTATCTAACAAAGCAAGTAGGTCAGAATCAATTTTATGTCCCAAAAAGGGACATCCATTACATTGACCCTAGACAACCAGTCTACAATTTAGGGGGAGACTCCAAACTAGTTGGCACCTTAAAATCAGCCTCTGCCCAGGTGGGCACTTAAGATTAGCTTCAAAGTTAATTTGAATCTTGTACTATTTAGTACCAAGGTTTTCAATGAGTAAGTTAAAAGTTCAACTTCTTTAAGCGGCTTTGCCTAGAAAATGGTTGTTGCTCCAATAAGGCTTCGGCCAAAGAAGGCCACTGTGCCTCGCCATGGCCTGGAAGCCAATTATTGAAGTGTACTTTTAAATTACTACTTGTTAAACTTGGATCTAATACAAGGTCAAGTTAACTTTTCTAATCAAACTCAAAATCATCTCACAAAATCATAGGACTCCCTTGATTGATAACTTAGACCGAGTGAGATGAATAAGGATAACCAAATTTAAATTATTGATTGATGATTCAAATTCAAAAATTAAAATTCAAATTCAAATTCAAAAATTAAAATTCAAATTCAAAAATTAAAATTAAAATTAAAATTCAAATTCAAATTCAAAAATTAAAATTCAAATTCAAAAATTAAAATTCAAATTAAAATTCAAATTCAAATTCAAATTCAAATTCAAAAATTAAAATTCAAATTCAAATTCAAAAATTAAAATTCAAATTCAAAAGTTAAAATTCAAACTCAAATTCATAAATTAAAATTCAAATTCAAATTCAAAAATTAAAAAGTCAAATTCAAATTCAAACAAAATTCAAATTCAAAAATAAAAATAAAATTCAAAATCAAAATTAACATAACTCAAATTTAAAATTCAAACTAAAGTTTTTAAATCGTCTTTAATTTTTTTAAAATTCAAAAACTCAACCTAAGGTCTAAAACTTTTTACTTAACTGTAGGAAAACAAATGGATCATTGACAGTGGATGCTCCAGACACATGACTGGGGATCCCACCAAATTTACAGAACTCAAGTACAAAAGACTAGGGACCGTTGCTTTTGGAAACAACGGTAAACTTAAGGTAATTGGCCTAGGCAATATTGAACTTAAGTCTGATTTCATAATAACAAATGTATTACTTGTTGAAAATTTCAACTTCAATTTACTAAGCATTAGCCAATTGTGTGACACTGGTTATAAGGTTAGGTTCCTATCCAATGAATGTCTGATCAAACACAATGATAACCCAAACATCACACTTAGAGGACTTAGGCACAATAACATTTATGAAATTAAGTTAACCTGTCCCTTAGAAAATTGCCTCTTAACCCATAAGGATGAGACTTGGCTCTGGCATAGGAGACTTTCACATACTCACTTCAGAAAACTACCTAAACTAAATGGTGTAGTTAGAGGCCTACCAAAGTTATCTAACCTTGAGTCAACCTTATGTAATGCTTGTCAACAAGGAAAACAAACTAGGTCAACCCACAAACCAACTAATCAAACTCAAACCAAGTCAATTCTGGAATTAATTCACCTAGACCTATTTGACTCACATAGGGTTAAATCAATTAGTGGGAACCTATACTGTCTAGTAATTATAGATGACTATTCAAGATTTACCTGGGTAAAATTCTTAAAAAATAAAGATGAAACTTTTGATACACTCACTCAATTTTGTAAATTAACGGAAAATGAAAAGGGGGTTAAAATCAAAAGACTTAGGAGCGATAATGGCGGAGAATTCAAAAATCATAAATTTAATCAATTTTGTCTAGAAAAAGGCTACCATCACGAATTCTCTTGCCCTAAAACACCTCAACAAAATGGAGTTGTAGAAAGAAAAAATAGAACATTACAAGAAGCAGCTAGAACAATGCTTAATGAATACAACTTACCTAAATACCTTTGGGCTGAGGCTGTTAGTACAGCTTGTTATGTACAAAATAGAATAACTCTAATTAAAAACCTAGGAAAGACCTCTTTTGAAATCTATTATAACAAACAACCTAACATTAAATATCTTAAAGTATTTGGATGTAAAGTCTATATCTTAAATACTAGAGAACACTTAGGAAAATTTACTTCTAAGGTTGAGGAAGGTATCTTTGTAGGTTATTCCCTTACCAGTAGAGCCTATAGAGTTTATAACAAAACTACCCTAAAAATTGAAGAAACTACAAATGTAAAATTTGATGAAAAATCTGACCCAAATAACACTGATCAAACCACCTACCAACCAATTGACTTTGTTAGATCCAGTACTAACCCTGATGAAAGGCCAATTGAAGACCAAAACGATGATCTAACTGAACCCACACCTGAAACTGAACCTAACCAACCCAGAACTGTACGAGTTAGCTCAGACCACCCAACTAATCAAATCTTAGGTGATCCAGAACTAAGGGTTCAGACTAGATCAGCTTTTAGGAACCTTAGTCAAATTGCCTTGATTTCAAAAATTGAACCCAAGTCTATAGAAGAGTCTTTACTTGACCCTGATTGGATCATAGCCATGCAGGAAGAGTTAGCCCAATTTGAACGTAGTCAAGTCTGGGACTTAGTACCCCTACCTAAAGGCAAGAAATTTATTGAAACTAAATGGGTCTTTAGGAATAAACTTAACGAACAAGGAGAAACAGTAAGGAATAAGGCTAGGCTAGTAGCTAAGGGGTTTAGCCAATTAGAAGGTCTTGATTATGATGAAACCTATGCCCCTGTAGCCAGACTTGAATCCATTAGAATGCTCTTAAGTTATGCAGCCCATAAGGGATTTAAGCTTTATCAAATGGATGTTAAGTCAGCCTTCCTAAATGGCCTAATTAAAGAAGAGGTTTATGTAGGTCAACCCCCTGGTTTTGAAAGCTTAGAACACCCTGACTATGTCTTTAGACTTAAGAAAGCCTTATATGGACTTAAGCAAGCACCTAGGGCCTGGTATGAAAGACTGTCTAACTACTTAGTTTCTAAAGGCTTTAACCAAGGCAAAATTGACCCAACACTATTTGTTAAAACTCTAAAAACTGATATTTTTATAGCTCAAGTATATGTAGATGATATAGTATTTGGCTCAACTAACTCAAACTTTTTACAAGATTTTATAACGGTAATGGAAAATGAATTTGAAATGAGTTTAGTAGGTCAATTAACTTTCTTTTTAGGGTTACAAATAAAACAGACTAGTGAGGGTACTTTTGTCTATCAACAAAAATACACTAAAGAATTACTTAGAAAATTTGGAATGGATAGTGCTAAAGAAATTAAGACACCTATGGCTACCAATCAAACTATAGATAGTGACACAAATGGCAAACCTGTTGACCTTAAGTATTATAGAAGTGCTATAGGTAGCTTACTTTACCTAACTGCAAGTCGACCTGATATTCTCTTTGCAGTTAGTATGTGTGCTAGGTATCAAACATGTGCTAAAGAATCACATCTAACCCTAGTTAAAAGGATATTTAGGTATCTCAAAGGGACAAAAAATTTAGGAATTTGGTACCCTAGAACAGCCCAGTTTGAACTTATTGGATTTTCTGACTCAGATTATGCTGGCTGTAAGTTAGACAGAAAAAGTACCAGTGGTGGATGCCAACTTCTAGGACCCTCACTAGTTAGTTGGTTCAGTAGAAAACAACATTGTGTTGCCCTATCCACCACTGAAGCTGAATACATAGCAATGGGTGAATGTGTAGCCCAACTACTTTGGATGATGCATACCTTAAAAGATTTTAACTTAGATTTTAAGAAAGTCAAAATTTTTATAGATAATCTAAGTTCAATCAATTTAACCAAAAACCCAATCCACCACTCTAGGACCAAACATATAGAAATCAAACACCATTTTGTCAGAGATCATGTAAATAAAGGAGAAATTGAACTTAACCATGTTGAATCTAAGTCTAATCTAGCTGATATATTTACCAAACCACTTCCTGAATCTGAATTTAGCAACTTGAGAAGGTTAATAGGAATGTGTGTTATAGACTAGGACTGACCTGATAAGCTTAAGTTGACTTTTTAAGTTTGTAAGTTTAAAAACATGGATTTTTCAAACTTGTTTTTCAAAGTTTATTATCTTTCAAAATTTAACTTAAACACGAACTTTTCAAATGTGGTTTTCAAGAACTTTTATTGTCTTTCAAAATCTGATTTTCAAAACTGGCAGACTTAGTCTAAGCTTGACCCCTAGAATTGCATGAACCTATAGTTTTAGGTAGCCGCATCTCACAAAACACATTAAGATTAACTTGTTTGTGTTTGCAAAAACATAGAACGGTTGTGAGATGCATAGGACTCTGCCTGGACACCCGAATGCTTAAGTCAGTGCATCACAGTAAGTCTGGGCGTAAAATACCTACGTTACAGTGATCAAGTCAAGTAGTCTTGCACTAAAATTTGAGCTAGACATTATTACTTGACTTGACTAACTCAGTGAACACTACTATCATCTAGATAGTTAGTCAGTAACTAGAGTTAGACATATGAAAAGGGACCACAATCATTACTTGGTACAGGGGGAGCTGAGGTCAAAATATTTTTTTCAAAATATTATTTTTGACAAAACACATTTGAACATTTTGATAAAAGTTGAGAGGGAGTTCTAGCTAAACCCTTAAAACAATTTTTTATTTGATATTATATTTTCTGAAAAAAAAAGGGGGTTGAGATTGTTATGCTTATATTTCTAACACTTGGCCTATATTTCTACTCCCTTAAACTTGTTATGCTTATATTTTTTTTGATGAATGACAAAGGGGGAGAGTAGGGTAAAAGGGTTAGAAAATTGCAAACAGCATGCTTATTTCACATTTATTTATCTCTGCCTTCTTGTGTGCTGCAACTTTCATACCTATGCTTATGTTATATTGTTTATGCAAGTTCATATCTGCTGTTTTTTCTAACTTTAACCTGAGTTGTCAATACATCAAAAAGGGGGAGATTTTTGGTGCAGTTTGCACTAACGGTCAAACTCGGGTTTTGAATGTATGACAAAGTGGTTAAAGTTAGGGTTGTTGGTGTTTAACCTATTTACTAAGTGTGCAGGGTTGAAAGACTTAGGACCAGACACCAGGCTGAAGTCCAGGATGGTTGAGTCCTGGCGGGAAGTCCAGTTGGGTCCGCGGGACCTGACAACTGGCTGAAGACCAAGTTGGTTAAGACTTGGCAGGAAGACCAGGGTGGTTGAGCCTTGGCAGGAAGTCCTGGTGGGTCAAGAGGTCAAGTAAAACTGCACAATGGGTAAGTAAGGTAAGTCACTGGAGGAGCGACCCAGTGAGGACGAGTCCAATCTTGGACTTTAGGCGCGGTCCAACTTAGACCCATTTAGGTGATCTAAGTTGAGTCCTGGTTAGATCCTGGTCTGGGAGACAGGATCTAATTAACTTAGAATTGTATCTTATTTTAGTCCATATAAAATTGTGCTAGCCTTGTTTTGGACTAACCCTGGATGCAGGACCGAAGGACTGTGTATCTGCAGCTCAGAGAGCCTCAAAGGAGTGAGGCAGTAGCTGAGCTGGGCGCCCCGGATGTTTCGGGCGCCCCCCAGAGTCAAACAAGTCAGCAGACCAAGAAAAGCCCCGACAGCAGCGCTATTCGGGGCGCCCCGCGCATATCGGGCGCCCACTGTGCCACGCAGAATCAGCTGCCGAAGCTCGCCCTCGCGAAGCCGAACGGAAGATAAAGTTTGACCGGTCAAGCGGGCGCCCCGCACGCTTCGGGCGCCCCGGTCAAACCCCATCCCGAAATGGAAGCGATCAGATGCGACCGAGCTGGGTGATGGATCGTACGCCACGTGGTAGGGCGCCCCGAGCATCCCGGGCGCCCCCAGGGCTATAAATAGAGCCCTCGACCAAGGCTTGAAAAACAACACTTCTTCCAAAGCTTTCAAGTTCTTCTACGCTCGCGCCTTGCTCCGGAAACGCTTCACTTCGAGCCTACGACGTCCTGCTGCCCCGAAAGAGTCGACCTACTCCGGACGTCGGTAAAAAGTTAATTTTTTAATATATATATTGTTGCATTTAATTACTTGAAAGTGTGGGGTTGTCACACTTTCAATTCCTTTGTACTCGGCCTACTCTATCGGTGTTTACCGGTAGAGAGTATTAGTGGATTGCCCAACGGAAAGGTCCGAGGGACCTGGGCCTTCGAGTAGGAGTCGACGAAGGCTCCGAACGAAGTAAAACTCATTTGTGTTAGTGTGTTCGTTTTCGTTTCTTTCATTTCCGCTGTGCACGCTTTTTAAAGCGCTCTGATTTTAATTTTTTAAAAAAGTCACGTGATTCACCCCCCCTCTCACGTGCCTAGCAGTATTGGACATGGTGGAGTTTGAGTTATCTTAGGCATGGATTGGCTCACAGCCTCTCATGCTACTGTGGATTGCCATTCGAGGTGGTCACCTTCCGACTCCAGACCAACCTCGTGGGAGTTCCTTGGCATCCGCGATGACGGCATCGCGATTATCTCCGCACTTCAGGCGCAGAGATTGATTCTGTAGGATCGAT
>JAGFNQ010002275.1:0-109038 GCA_024364735.1 Boesenbergia rotunda
ACAATTATATGGACGCTAATATGCTCAGGCGTGAATTTTTGAACCTCTCAGGTAACATGTCATCAGGGGATAGTTTTCTTTTCCCTCGCTGAAGCAATATAGAGGTATAATTAATGTAGTTTATCCTTTGCTAGGTCAGCGAAACATGCTACATTCAACACAAATTACCAAAGGAATTGTTATCAAAATAAATAGAAGAATTACCTGTTGACTGATAGGAGCTCCACCATAGGCAACAACTACCCTTAAACCAGTCTGAAAAGCAAATTTCCTGGCCTCCTCATGTATCTGTGGAGCCAAAAATAAAAGTTAAGCTACCCATCAAACAAGGTAAATGCCCATAGGAAGTCAGATGACATACTTGAACAGATAGCTCACGGGTAGGGGACAAAATCAAAGCCAGTGGGAAAGCAGTTCTTGATCCTCTTTGCCTTGGTCCTGGGGTTCCCCTCAGGATTGCACTAATGATAGGAAAGCAGAAGGCTGCTGTCTTTCCCGAGCCTGTCTGAGCGCAGGCCATGAGGTCCCGTCCTGCAAGTGAAATAGGTATCGCATGGCGTTGGACAGGGGTTGGCTTCACATACTTGCATCGCCTGATGTTCTCATTAAGTGCATCTCCTAAATCAATTTCAGCAAATGTGTTCACTGGCGAGGGCACATTCTCACCGCTGGTCTCAACCGGGATGTCTTCATAAGCATCAAAATTGATCCCTGAATTCTCCTGACTATTGAATGCAGTCTCAGCGGTATCGTCATCGTTGGCAAAAGGGTTTGCCTCACGCTCCCTGCGGTCCCACCCAGCACCTCTTGAGTTCCAGCCGCCACTTACACCTCTCGCGCCACTAGAACTAGGGCGAACCGAGTCACGGATAGGGCCAGCACTCCGGCGGCTTCCACCAGCATCTGAGGCAATAAAGGAAGGAGGTTGCCTGATGCCTGAAGGACCGTCAGCAATAGATGGTGTCGCTGCTGCTGGGGCGGTAGAGGACTCAGAAGACTGCTGACGGTTGCGAAGATGAGGAGGAACGTAGGCAGCGCGACCACCACGCGAGGGAGCACCACCACCAATGGCAACGTTGCTAGGGGAGGCACTAGTCACGGCCGCCGAGCTTTCGGCGTTCGCAACTGCATCAGCCCATGATGTTGGCATAATCCAGGAAGCAAATCCCGATCTATACCGCCCAAATCAAGAAAATTATCAGATCGACACAACTCTTGATCCAGAACCCTCGATCGAACCCTTGCACCCCCAAAAAAACAATCAAGATCAATTTCTCTCCGCCGAACGCACGCAATAAGGTAGAAAAGCAGCAGCAAAGAAAGAACAAGCATTGCTAAGAAAAGAAGAGAGAACGCAAGGAATCGCAAACTGAGAATAATACCTGGTGAGATGGAAGCAGACGTCGTCAAGGAATTGATACGGGGGGAAAAGAAACCGAAACCCTAGTTCCACACGGGACGCGTGCGCTGAGAAATATCGCAGGTCTAATTGTTCTGGTTTCTTTTTTCGGTATATCTAGAGAATGGTTTTTTTTTAATATTCAAATTACAAATTTGCCTTTTCCTTTTTTTTTTTAAGTTTCAAGTTTCGGTTTTTTTTTCGACATATGAGAAAATGATAAATTTTTATATTTTTTATGTATTTATAATATCTAATGTTTACATTTGTGTATATTTTAACAGATGCAATGCACATTCAAAATGGTTAAAGCAAAATTTTGGCAATAACTAGATTCTAGACCATTAAAAATGAACAAAGATTATAAGACATACAGATAAGTATATTATTGAAAAGTTAATATAGAATTTTATTATTATTAAATGTTATGTTCTTTTAACCCACAAATCAGCCAATCCAATCTATATATTTCTATCTTTTCTTCGCGTCCCATAAAATTTTTTTTATCCACCAGGGAATACAGATGAGCCACGAGAAATAATTCAGCACCATAAAAGATTCGAAATCGCAGATATTTATTTGCCCTGAGGAAAATTGTTTGAGAGGTCATGTTTTTATTTCAAAAAATTATTAATCAAATTGGATAATACCGAATCTGAGACAACCGACCCAGTCTCACGTAAATTTTCCACCGGTTGCAAAGTAAATCAGGAAAGACTCGCGACGGATGATCCAGAAACTCAATATCCCATGATTACGTGTCCCATTTGAAAAAAATTTTTTTATAAAATTTATCATTATTAGGGATCGAACCCCGGATGTTTAATAGACAATTAATCGTCCTTCCACTGTACCATACCCTAGGACGTCATGTTGTTTATCAAGATTGTTTGCGAAATCGTTAATTAAAATGTCACCAATTGATGAAGCCCACCGATCAATTACCAAAGGTAACATCAAATAATTATCCAAAGTGCAACCAATTACTTCAAGAAAACCAACACATTTCTAAAGGAAATATCATGAGGCCTTAGGGTAGTTTGGTTAATAAGGTAAAATTGAAACGAGATTAAGAATGAATTTTAATTGAATGAAAAAAGAGAATAACACTTGTTATTTTTTTATTTGGTTGTGAAAAATAATAAATGCCATAACTAGTAGAATATAATGTTTCGATATATTATTTAACCTTCTGTTTGTCTAATTCTGTCTCTCAACCGAAGACTACATTTTAGATTTGATATCAATTTGACTCATCTACAAGACACAATCAACATATTGAGCTTACTTAGTTTACTATCTTTTGACCCATTTAGCTTGACCAGCTCAAACTATCCATCCAACTCGACTAGTTTGACAATTTAACTAATTTGCTTAGTTCAATTGGTTGGCTTGGCTGATTCGACCATACTGATTTGTGATCCAAAACTTTTCCAATTAAATTACGTTCAATTATTAAACTATGCAAGATCCTGATGTACACGAGATACAGATTAATAAATTAACCAAACATGTACTCTGTATCAAAGAACCTTCACTAATGACGATTCGAAGGGGGAGAATCGTCAACGGGAATAGACTCTTTTCGGCCAACCAGTAACTTTAAAATCGGACCAAGGCAGATCAATAAAATAAAACAACTGAATCAACCGATGCGTTTTCAAGAATAGTGTCTATAAACTTATCACAGTGGGCAAAGCACTTGCTCATGCTACAAACTACGAAATGCAAGTGTCAGTATATCTTTTTAGAGAGCAAGACTGGGGCCAAACTGTATGGCATTCATCAAAGTACGGCTGAATCCTATTGAAAAAGAGTTTAACAAAAAGGAGCATATTTGTGGAATTAGCTATAAAACGGTACAATGCTACATGTAATTGATATAGATGAGCACACCATGGTACATATACGTAAACAAACAACAGTAGAAATAAATATCTACCTCCTTTGGAAAATGACCAGATGACAGGCTTCTTGATTTACCATCTCTTTTGTTTAACACAAGAGACAACAAATGAAACCAAACAACCTGAATTGGAACGAAAAAAAGTTAAGACTAGAAATGTGCTTGCAAATTTAGGACTATTTCAAAGTCCAGTATCAACTGTATTCTTCGGTAAAAAGTATTACGTTGCAACAAAAGGTACAAGCCATAGATGAATGGGCAGTCAGCAATACAATTTGATAGTTTGATACTTCTAGTGCTGTATCTAAAAAACCAAACATTAATGATAAATAAGAAAGACCACAACTCATTGAATCGGCAGTCCAAGAACAGGGAAGAGAGCCTTACATGATGATATACCAAGCATCATGAAACAAACAAGATCATTACATGTATAGTGTCCAAGCAACATGGAAGAGAGAGGACCATCTCTAAAGGCTATCTATTAATTTTAGGGAGATAACACCCTAGTTGATTTCAGTAAAAATGCAAAGAACACAAGTTATTAGCTATTGATAATCAAAATGGTAAAACATAGTAAGTATACTTACTACTTGTTTTAACGTCTAATCCTATGTTTGCACCTAAATTCTGCTAGCAATGCTATATGATCAGATGACCATTCAGGAGAAGGAATAGCAGTGTTCTTGCGTAGGTTTTCCTCATCCAATAGCTCCAACAGGGATTCCACTGACAAAGAGTCCGCTAAAAAGAAGAATGAAATAAAATTAAAAACAGTTGGAAAAGGTACCAAAATAGGAGGTCTGAACAAACCAAGGATTAACTTCCTAGATCCAATATCTGGGAAAAGATGAATACCAGTGTAAAATATGTAATCAACAGTGCCAACAAAATCCCTGGTACAATTTGTAAACAGCGGTTCATGTGTTGTGGCATCCACTCTCCTCCTCTGTTGATCTGATCCAAGGCTTACTCCCGCCATTCTTGCAAATGATGAGTATGCACTAACCTATCAAATGAACTACACAGGTTAAAATAACAATCTACAATCTTAACCTTCACAAGATGCAATAAAAAATATACCAATGGTAGTTGATGAGTTATCTTGTGTGTGGGATGCAGAATCCCCAAGGGATCCACAGCCAAGTCTGGATGCAAATTTTCAATTTTTCCATTCGCCAGTAAGGCATGAGGAGCGCTGCTTTCAGAAAATTATTACTTACTGTTCTACTTGTCCAAATGGAGAACTAAGGAAACAGGAAAACGTGCAAACCTTCCCGGTACAGAGTTAAAATCTCCACAGACCAGCATAGGAATATCCGCACTAACAGCAATTTTCTCCAGACCCTTTAAGAGGGTATGTACCTGAGAATAGATCAACACAAACACAATAATACTTAGCATTGTTTTTCAATAGCTAAAGAGATGCAACAATTATCCAACAAAAGTTAGCAGGTCAGAAGGAAACCTGCCACAGTTTAACATCCTTGTGCTCGTGATGGACATTTACATGGGTGTTTGCCTGAAGGGATGGCAAAGAATCATTAAAAAAATATCCAGAAGCTTATGTGTATAGAGATTACCAGAAAGCATATATCACATTCGTGGTTGGAACAAACTAACATGTGGAAACAGCTAGGCCAAAAACTTAATGGAGGCAGCTTTTTCAAGCAAATTTAAAGAAAAAAAAGCATGTGAACCAATTAAACCAATCACCTCTAAAATGGAATTAACAAGCAGAAAATCACGGTAAAACTTCAATGGAAAGCAGATCATGTTTAGCATGGAACGAAGGTTGATAGGCAAGTATAGGCATGGTCACAAAAAAATTACATTTACCCACAAAGTTCAGGTAAAACATATTCATCAGTAGAAAGAAACACAATGCATTTTATGTGCGCTACTTTAGAGAGATCCAAAGAACAAGAAAACTCACAACGCAAATTAGCTGCCTTTTTCCAGGATTATCAGTGCCATAGTTACTAAATTTTGCTTCCAGGACAACAATCAAAGCAATGTTATCCTACAAGTACAAATAAAGATCTATAAGGATTAGATAATAGAAATCAAACAAAGAATGGATAGAGAGCTAACTGGCAACCTTAATAAGACGGCTTAAAGCAACTTTCTTCTGACCAGCTTGAATTGCAGCATCTGTCAAAGATTGTGCGGCCTTGTTGAACTCAACCTGGATACAGATTTTTGCATTAGACATGATCAACTAAAGATGAATAGTGAAAGTTGGTGCTACCTCATATTTTTTGACATGTGAAAACCTATCCCTGCGGAAAAACGTAGCACAACCATCAACAGTATTTGGATTGCCGCTATAAACCTGAATCAAAAGGTAGTGTTAAAAAAGTTACAAAAGAAAGAACATGAATGTGAAAGCATACCTCTGAGGTTTTTTTCTTGTAAAGTGCTTGATATCCGTGTTTGTCAAGTTCTGGGGCAAAAAATTCTTCAAAATGGTCGTTTTGGACCTACAAAATACTTATACCATGATCTACATCTCAAACTAAATTAAGGGATCAGTACCCCACATGCATTTAAACATTGATCAATCTAAAAAAGCACGAAAGCAGCAAATATCCTAACGTAGCAATAGCATTGCAATAATCCTAGCAGTGAAAGAGGGTTAAGAACAAAAATTTGACTAAATAATCCAAGACGTGCAAAGGACAAGGTTTTCATACTGTATACTAAATAGTTCCTTGATACAAACCACAACAAAACCAATAGCTGGATGAAAACAAAATATATTAAAATCTCATCAAGTTTTGCCAAGATTAGCATATCTTTCTAGCCTAACGAAGAAAGCCAATTTGAAATATGTACCTCTTGGAGACAAATAATATCAGCATGGTAACCAATAATTTCCCGTAACAAATTTTGCCTCCGGTAGGGCCAAGACAGAGCCCATGTTGGGCAGTAACTGTATGCCTCATTTGTGGCACACACTTCAGAGAGAATGTTGTATGAGAGAACAGAAAATGTCCCAGAAGATGTCCGTCCATCTAGATCTAATTGCCCCAAGAGATCTCCATTCACGGGAATCATTCGTCGTGGAGTAGGTGAAGGGGCTGGAATTACTCGTGATGTCGAAACAGTATTGGCAATTCCAATATTTGTTCTTGTTTCTGCATCGATCACAACACATTCAAACTTAAGAACATGGTTAATATCTTCAGCTGTGGGTGTGTATGTCCTAGAAAGACCAACTTCAGACCACGCTTCTCCATTTTTGTCAACAACAGTTGTAGGATACACAGACAATGGACCAGAATTTGATGTAACACCAGATAAACCAGAAGCAAAATTACCAGATCCACTACTATTTAGACGTCCAAATAACTCTTCCTCTTCGGCTCCATTTTCAGTTTGTATTTTTTTAGCTCGTTCATGCAATGCACGATGATGCTGCCAAGCATCAGAGAAGCACCTGGGACTACAATGATAACTTTTGGTAATAGGCACCTTCTCCTTTAGACAAACCAAGCATTGTAGAGTTGCAGGCTCAGTTGGATGTACACTGCATATGGCAACTTTCTGATCACCTAGATTTCTATACCTGCAACAAGAATGAGTTACGTAAGGGGAAAAGGTAATTTGCATATATATATTTAGACACATCATATAACTAAAAATGAATGTTGCAACATGATAGAATGAAGAGTATTGCTAGAAGCTTCCATTTCTGTAATGCATTGGCTATACGAGACTTGTATTGATGGTAGTGTCCAGCATTTAGGGGAAAATAAAAGACGAGAGGACAAAGAATAGTTTGTACAGATCAACAAACTAGAAGCCTAAATTAACAAATGTATTTTATGTATTGCGCAAAGAGAGGAAATTTTACTTAAAACATATTTAAAAAAAATTGTGCGATATTTTGAGCCTTGGATAAAGAAATATGACTAAATCGACCTTTGATAATTTGTGTCATATGTAAATTGAGAAAATGTTCAAGTTTCACTATTACAGATATGATGATATGCAAGGATTTATTAGAAAATAGATTGAGAGAGTCCCGAGTTAACAAAAAATCCATTGCTAGAATGAAGATCAGATCCTAACTCAACAAAGATACCGAGAGATCAAGGATACCAACAAACAAAGAGAAACAAATGCTCTATGTATTATCCATTAGAATTCAATATGTATACATAATAGTGAATTTGAGAGCAAAATATTGAGACGTTTTCTTGTGAAAGAAACAATCATTCAGTTCCTATATTTCAGGGAGTGAGACTTCCATAGGAAAAATAAAAATGGGGGTTTTCCCTTGTTAGCTAAAAACAGAAAGAGCTAGTGTGTTTCAAAGAGAATGTTGCAGAATGACATTAGGATTGTCAAAACCAGGGGGAAATTTTAACAGGAAAGAAAAATGAAGATTGCAATCTAAACTTTGCATATGCAACAGAAAGGACATATTTACATCCATATATTTTATTTGCCAAATATATAAGAAAATTGATTACAGGTATTTGACAAAGTAACAGCATACTTAGAAGTAACAAATTAGAAGCACAAAAAGTGCCTTCTCAAAGATTTATAAGTCAGAAGTTTCAAAATAGTACGTGAAGAAATCATATTGGAAAGAACATTCAAAATCACACCAGAAAACACTCATTTAAGTTACAGGCTCTTTCCTTCATAAGTAAAGGCAATAAGAAAAGAAAAAGACAGAGATAGTACCAAATTTCAAGCATCTTTGATACAAATGTGCTAAAATTTCTTTGTAGTACTTTCGCAGCCTGACTAATTTTGTCACAAAAACGTCTGATTCAAATATCTAGAGTAAATTACTAGCCCTAGGTATCCAACTAGGAAATACTTCATCTACTGAGAAATATGCAGATAAAACAAAAAGTAATAAAATCCTACAGAATGTGCAATTCAGGAACCAAAATGCCATGATTCACATGAAAAGACAAGATCAAAAGATTTTGTTTTTATGACTGAGATCAAACTCGAACAAAATAAATAACAATAAATGGACACCAAGTGGTGGATGATTTAAAGGAAGCAAACAAAATGGCCACTCACCACCTATATCTCATGCAATAACCATTGAGCGGGGCGGACTCGGGTACGTCATCATTCGAGATGGAGCCATCCGGCTGGCGCAATAGGACATAGGGCGTGATCTCGCAACCTACGACGGGGATCTCGGACGGAAGATGAACCCGGAGCACGGTCAGCATACTTCCGCAGCCACCAATTGGTCCCTCCCAATCCCAAACCGTAGTATCAAGACCTCGTCGCCGACCTTGGAGTACGATCTCAATGACTCAAAGCTGATTCCAGACAGGCAGAAGTGGCGGCGGCGGAAACGGCGCGGATCCGCCATCACCCGACGTTAACTTCCGCCAGGATTGACGACCTGAAATCCACGTTCTATAAATCAGCCGTTGCTCGAGTGCGCGAAAACCTACAAAAATAGACCCAACCCTTGGCTGATCCACGAAACAAACCAATCCGTCAACAGCAAGCGTACCTATGGAACGAAAATCGATGAATCTTCGCTTGAAAGTCTTCCAACAAGGGGGCGTACGTGCAACGACGGAGATCGGGGAGACGGAGAGGAGACGGGAGTTGGGATTAGGGTTCGGGTGGAGGAAGGCGAAGAATGCGCGGCGCTGCTAGAGAGAGGAGCATTAAAGTAATTTCACTAGTCACTGATTATTGTTCCCATATTAGCATCCGAATGACTCACCCTTCCGCGTACCTGTTTTTTAGTCGGGGGACTGGTGGGGCCAAGAAGCTCTCGTGCGATAATTGGTGAGGCTGTTCTTGGGTTCGTAATCATTTCAATACCAGCTTTGGTAAAACAAAGTCTAGTTCAGTAAGAAGAAATGATTGGTTATGAGTTTATTGATGAATATAATTTCAACATATTCTTCTCATATTTTTATTTAGAGCAATTATTGGGAGAGTGAATTTGAGAGAGTGAATGAGAGAGTGAATAACGTGTAGCTAATGTGTATATGTTCGATCGCCGATCGGCCACCACCGATGACTTCTGATTGCCGTCCCGAATCAAACTATGTTCTAAGAAGATGGTGAATCCGGCAGGGCCGCCGATAATTGAGATCTCGCCGGATTGATGGTGAATGCGACGAGATCATAATTGCGGTGATTCCTGATGAGTTCACCGATCTTCTTAGGACATAGTTTGATTCGGGACTGTGATCAGAGGCCGTCGGTGGTGCCCGATCGACGATCGGACGTGTATACAATAATTGCCACGTCATTCACTCTCCCATTCACTCTCTCAAATTCACTCTCTCATTCACTCTCCCAAATTCACGCCAAAACCCACTGATATGGGAGATCCATCTGTGAGTTTTGGTCAAAACTCACTGATAGACCTACCATATCTGGATTTCTGAAAACTTCATATGAATAGAGAGGGTAGAGATAGGTGATGATGTTTTAGGTGTTCAAACATCTATATATTAGATATCACTAATGAAATAGGAGTAGTTTAGAAATATCAGTGAGTTTTGACCAAAACTCACTGATGGACCTCCCATATCTGGATTTCTGAAAACATATGAATAGAGAGGGTAGAGGTAGGAGATGATGTTTTAGGTGTCCAAACTTCTAGATATTAGATATCACTAATGAAATAGGAGTAGTTTAGAAATATCAGTAAGTTTTGAACAAAACTCACTGATGGACCTCCCATATATGGATTTCTGAAAACTCCATATGAATAGAGAGGATAGAGGTAGGAGATGATGTTTTAGGTGTCCAACCATCTATATATTAGATATCACCAATGCAACAGGAGTAATTATGAAATATCAGTGGGTTTTGACCAAAACCCACTGATGAACCTCCCATATCTAGATTTCATTATAATAACATTTTACTATTATGTAATTATATATTATACTTTTTTATAAAAATTATAAATAATATATAAATATATATTATATTTTTTATAAATTTTTTAAATATTTTTTTATATTTAATTATGATGGACCTATCAGACTTCAGGCCCTCCTTGGGCCTGAAGTCACTTCAGGCCCTAAGGGTATTAATTTTTTTTAATTTTAAAAATACTTTTTATATTTAATTATTATTTATTAAATTAATTATTTATAAGATCTGAAGTTATTTGACTTCAGACCCTCCTGGGATGAGACCCTCCTGGGATGACTTCATACCCTGCGTTTGAATCTGAAATTAAGTGTTTTGATACGTTTTTTTTATATATTAATATATTTTTAAAATAGGAAAAAAAATTTGAGTCCACGTCGGACCTGAATCAAAAGATTTCAGGCCCGACGTGGGCCCGAAATAAAAAATTTTAGGTCCACGCTGGGCCTGAAATATTTTTATTTTAGGCCCACGGTCAGTTTTTTTCAAAATAAAATTTTATACATTAATATATTTATTAAATATTATTTAATATATTAATTTCTATTAATCAAATATAAAAATTATTTATTTATATTTTTAAATCACGTTGGATGAGAAATTTTTTAAGTGAAATATTTTTTTCAATTTTTACCTTACATTTTTTAATTTAGCGTCGATTTCATAATATATTATTTTAAAATAAAAGTCAATAATTAAGTCACGTTGCATGTGCAGACGTCTCGAAATTTATTACTGAGAGAGAAAGAGATGTCAGTACATAACAGGAGAGGTATAAGAAGAAGTTCACTAAAATAAGTATGCCCTTTCATGAAAATAAAATCATGGTACGTCTTTTAATAAATACCAATTCTTAGGTACGTCTTTTGGTAAATTGTCGTTTATCCTTTGTTACCTTGGTTTGTTTTTGATATTTTAGATATCAAACTTTAAAAAAAAATATATCCCAAAATTAACATTTAATTTTAATTTTAATGTAAGGTTGACTTCCCTAATTCGATTATAACGTTTAGCCTATAAAAAATAAAAAAAATCTAAAAATCTTTAACAAATTGGATTATAATGTTTAAGTTTAAAAAAAATTAAAAATAAAAAACCTCTAAAATTTACCTTCCCAATTAAATTGTTTAGTATTCAATTATAAAAAAATAAACATAACTATAATTTATTTTAAAAAAATTTAATATCACAATCATTAATTTCGTATCAATTTTCGACTGAAGAAGACTTCTCCCTTTATTAAATTAACAATATTATTTTAAAGTTTTCTGAATTAGTTTAAGGGTGTATTTAATTTAAAATCCTTAAACACAAATATTTAAACGAAGCGGATGTATATAATTAAGACCCTTTTATTTATTTCCCCCCAAGAAATATAGCTAGAAATGTGATAGATTTTATCTCACTTTTGATTTACATCATTGCGGATCAAATGACCTCATGCAAGCAAATTGTTATCATTTACTTCCTTTCATATTTCTTTTAAGACAAAATAAATTAGTTAGATCGATCCTTTACAAGTTAAAGGAATACGAATTCCTATTTTTGTTTCTTACATTTCATAATAAAATTAATTGGTACAAAATTTGATTAAAAAAGTTTTTCCTTTTTTTCTTTTCTTTTGATATTTCTTTTAGGTACGCAAAATGCATGATTTTTTTAAAAATCTAATCGAGTTATGCGATTATGCACTAATTATGCATAGGGTTGTAATCGAACCTAGCCGAGTCAAATATTTGAGAGTTTGAGTTTAGTTTGTTTATTATCGAGCCGAGTTCGAGCTTAATTTATCGAATATAGTGATGACTCGCGAGCATATTCGAGCCTAATCGAGCTCTAAACTAACTTATCAAATATAAATTATTAATTAAATTATTCATCAATTTATTAAAAAAATAAATTATATATTTTTAAAAAAATATAAAATATTTACTAAAATCTATAATTTTATTCATACAATGAGCTTTATTGATTATTTTATATTTATTAATTATAAAGGTGTCAAAATTATATATTTAATGTTAAATATTAATTTTATATTTTACGAACTAGCTCATGAGTTTATTATCGAGTCTGTTCACGAATTAACTAGTTGAATACTACTGAGTTTGAATTTGATTTATTAATATTAATAAACTTTATTAAATAAATTTAAAAGAACTTCTATCGAATAATAATTCTCGAGAACGAGTGAGCCCTGGTTATGCAGCTTCGATCTTTTTCTTTAATGGTTAAAAAAGGGTCAAAGAAAATGGAAGACTGCGTTTTTTTTTTCGATTTTCCATCGTGATGGTTGATCTTTGGATAGCCATTGAAGGACGTGCGGCAGACTAGGAGCCGGCCGTGGTGCCGGCGGCAGGCGGATGCCACGGTCCACTGTGTGTCTTGTTGTGGCGGCAGAATTTGTCGGTGTGAGCGTCGGCGCGGAGGAGGAAGTGGGCCAGGCGAGGAGTGCCGCCGGCGAGATTCTCCAGGCAGAGGAACTCGCCGCTGCTCACCCTCTCGACCTCCCGGTCGTAGTCGTGCACGAGGACGTCCACGTGCCCTCCGGGCGCCGACCTGGCCATCACGGCGGCCGTGAAGATGGACGCCGCCCGCCCGGGCGTCTCCGGCGCGTTCCCCTGCGGCCCGTCCACGAGAATCACGTCCCACGCCACGCCGTAGAGCTGGTTGGGTAGGTCGTTGACCGCGAGGCGGCAGTCGGAGTAGAGCAGGTTCTGCACCGGTCGGCACTCCCCGCGGCGCTGCCGCCGGGCGGCGGCCAGGAGCTCCGGCGTCTCCCGGACCGTAGTGATGAAGGCCACGTCGAAGGCCTCCAACCCCGGGTTCAGCCCCTCCGCGCGCCCCACCAAGTACTCGCTCTCGCCCACGAACACGGTGCGCCCGCCGTGGTTGAGAGCGCGCCAAAGCGGCGTCTCGTGCCCAATCCCGAACACGAGCAGGTTGCACGGCGCCCGGCGCCGGATAACGCCGGCGACCGCCCGCATATCCTCCTCCTCCATCTTTTCCGAGGTATTGGAGGACGCGGCGTACTCGAGGAGCGCGTCGAAGACCACCGCAGGAAGAGGCCTCTCCACGTCGCCGGCAGGCAAGGAAACAGAGGAATCCGAAATATAGTAAGCGTGTCTGCCCACACCTCTCGCGTCGGAGGCGTTGAGGAGGAGAGCGAGGAGGGTCGCAAAGGCGAAGAAGGAGAGGACAGCGACGAGACAACGGCGGTAGTGGTGGTGGGAGAGCAAGATGGAGAAGGATGCGTTGAAGCCATGGCCACCTTGCTTGTGATTGACAGAAGAAGACTGCAAAAATATCAACTTCGTTCTGTTTGCTCCCTTCATGCTCTCTCTCACTCTCTCTTCTTCTCCCACTCCGAGGAGGAAGAAGAATCTCATTTATAGTAGATTCATCATTTCAAGCTTGTTGATGTGTTCATGAAACTTTGTTTTTACTTTGATTTTTTCACAAGCCAATGGGAAGTAATGAGTTGCTTCAGCTGTTACTGCAATGGTGAAATTCTGATATTAAACATGTCGATTGTGCTGATGTGATCATTTATTTTAATTCTGAAAACATTGAACAGTCAATGTTGGCACAACCACACCATGATCCTTGTGTTTGCTGCATGCAAAGTGGACAATTAGCTTAGTTAGTTTGGAAATTTGTAAATTCAAAACAACCCACAGATGGGACACAACTTTGGAACAGATTTTGACCTACTTAAAGTTTCTGATCACCAAGAACACAACTTGGCTCCTTGATGACACTTAATTTTTCAGATGATATTTCTTGTGTTATGAGCTTTGGCAAAACATAAAACAGAATTTGACTAGGTGACATGGAAATTTCTCCAAAAGAAGCCGAGGCTTGCAGAAGATATCTTGAATTATGTATTCAAGTTGCTCTGGATCGTGGAGGAATTTCCATCTCATACTCTGACTTCCAACTACTTTGATGCAATGAAGTGTACACTTAAGTCTTTGGGCATTAACTGTCTGTTAGCGAACTGGCCAATGTTAGAACATATTTATTTATTTATTTTTGCAAAATAATTCAGTAAAAGAAACCATGGAACTGGTTGAATCAGGTCACGATCCGATCGGGCCAGACTTTGACAATTTTGTTCTTTTTTTTCTCTGTTTTCTAGCATGGGAAGAAAAATGTAACTTAACTTTGAATTTTTCAATTATTTTGAGATCAGACAGATTGGAAACTGAAAATGACACCACCACTTCATCAACACAAACGCGTCAAGTTTAGTTAGGTCAGTAATTGATGGATCAAGAATTTAACTTAGAAGATTGGTCAATAGGAGTTTGATTCTGAGGCAATCTTATTATCTGAGTAAAGCCTAGTTTCAATTCTATCATGACATTTAAGCCAGAAAAAGTCTTGAAGGAGATGTCTTGAATTTAATAATGAGAAGACAAATTGGAGTTTCTTTTCGTCTTTGAGGAATTGTCTTCTATCCCTGTCTTCCAACAACTTTGATATATACATTAAATGCAGACTAAAGTGTTTTGGTCTGAAGAACTTGTTAGCTAACTTGTCTTTGTCAGACCATATTCCAAGCAAATTTTACTAAAAATCAAGAAAATGGTTGAAAAATCAGGCCGTAACCGGACTATTCTGAACTTTGATTCTTGTGATTATAATGGGCTTGTAGTATAGTCAATAAGCAGAATACATTGCTGATGGCTATTCTCCATGAAACATTCTCCATCTCACAAGTTAAGCTCAACCATTGATGGTGGGACATCACAATCAATGATACTCACTGATGGTGAAACAAGAGAGAAGTTTAATAGCTTGGCATTTAAGGCCTCAACTACAATGACCCTGATAATGAACATTTCAGCTGGCACTTCAAGATGGAAAATTGGGTTACAAAATTAATTGAATGCTAAAAAAATACATTCACAGATCCAATACACATCTTAAACTGCGACATTGTATAACATTGTTCTTGCTTGGAAGATTGTAAATAGCAAAGGGAACAATTACAAAGCTCTTTGTTTTTCTGAGAACTAAAGCAATTAAAAGACTCAGGATATCTTGAACTACTAGTCACTTCCTAGCGAGAAAGTATCTTTGTCAGGATCAATTTCCAGGAATATCAACTGGCATTCTGTGAATTTGGTTAAATTCCCACGAATTCAGTCATTTGACTTGGTTTTTCTGTCTACAGATTTGAGGCTTTTTACCTCACCGTGAAGAAGGATCATCAGCAATTATAACCTTTGCCAATCCCCAGGAATGAGGGGAACTATTACATACAATATCATAATAAGTCGAGATCTTCCAACTTTTTGTTGCAAGTGCCCTAGTTGAGCTCCACAAGAGACCGCGAGACCGCTAAGATATGCTCAGCAAATCAAAGTTATTTTCTTGTGTCCCAGCATCCTTCACTTCCTGAATCATCTTCAGAACCTGCAAGGTGGCAGGCCTAAATTCTGGTGAAGAACAAGTGCAGGCTGAAGCAATGTCTATGATTTTCATGAGGTGCTCCTCAATGTCTCTATCATTCCTTACTGATTGTACCCAAATTGGAATATCAGAGGCGATAAAAATTGGATGCTCTGAAGGGGGTTTCCCTGTGAGGAGCTCCAGCAGCAAGACACCAAAAGCATAGATGTCAGAGCTAGGGGTATACTGTTGATTAGACTTTACTTCAGGTGCTCTATATCCTGGGTCATTTTGATCGTCCAATGGTTGCAAAAGAAATCTGAGGCAATTGTCAGTAAGGCAAGCTTCAAAATCAGATCCAAGAAGAACATTTGAAGACTTAATGTTGCCGTGCACTAAATGGCAAGTTTGATGGATGTACGCAAGTCCCTGCACCACATCATCTGCTAACTTTAAACATGAGGTCCAGTGAAGAGGCTTGGACCGTGTGAATTTTGAACCTGTAAGTCATAACTAACATTAAATCAAGGGGGGAAAAATCTAAACATGCATAAGATTGAGATGTATAACAACTCTTTTGAGGTCCATACATATTCAAGTGCAGCACAAACTAATAAAGACAACTGTTAAGTGCAAATAACTTTCCTGACAGCATGACCTCATGTATATACTAAACTATTAGAATATGCTCTTACTTGTATATACTGAAAGTCTCTTCCTTGATGTGCAAATTAATAAACTTGTTAGAAAAGGCTCCATCCTCTTTGTCACGATTCAGTATGGACATGATGCATAGAATTCGTGTTGTTTTTAAGTCCAACATTTGTAGATCTATTGGGAGCCAGAGCAGTGTGGACCATGTGGTTGACATCTTCATTGTTGATCAACCTACTTTTGTAGTTTCTTCCCACTGATTGGAATTGATGAAGCTTCAAAGTGTACTAACCATATGATAACTTCCTAATTAAAAGTTACAATAGTTTCTGCAGTAGTAACACTATAGGTTCACTAGGAAGGTAAAGGGTTTGCAAAGTTAATACCTATATGTAAAGAAATCAAGCAGGAAACAAGTTTGACGTTTTCATAAGCACTATACAAATCTGTAACCTCCTATAGATGATGGCAAGAATGAGAATGGAAACTATTATGCTAACAAATAAAACTGAACTGAAAAAGAAAGTGATCATACCATGAATGAGGGAGTAAAGGCTGCCATTTGGCTGGTAATCATAAACAATCAGTCTCTCTTCGTTTGCTTGGAAATATGCCCGCAAAGGCACTAAATTTGGGTGTCTCAGACTGCCCACTCGCTGTATATCATGCTCGAAACCCTCCTTAGCCGCAGTCCCTAGTTTCTTCTTGTCGAGCCTTTTTACGGTGACGGCTAATCTACCGTCGAGCACAGCCTTGTATGTCGATCCAAGGCTCCCTCTTCCCAACATTTCCGCTGAAGCTCTCATCAACTGCTCCAGATTACAGAACGGTTCTTCTGCGCAGAAAACCAACGACCCATTTTTTCCCATTCTCTTCACCCTCTCTTCCGAAATTGCCAGTGCTAGCTCGGCCGCAGGGTCCACGGCGCCAGTGCCAGCGCTCTCAATATCTTCATCGTTGTAACTCTTCGCATTGATTTCCGATATGTTGGCGACGCTGTTGGTCACTGGGTTTTTCTCTGCTATCTCTGTCCCCTGTTGCTGTCCCGGTACCCTCTTCCTTTTAATGACCAATGAAGCAGAAAAGACAAAAATTAGCGCAATCGCACCTATCAAGAAACCAATGGCCACCAGAGTCGTCTTGTGCACGCCTCGTGAGGATGAAGCCGAGCGAGGGAGCAGCGTTCCTCCGTCTGCAGCGGCCGTAGAGGCGGGGGAGGGGGCGGCGGCGGTCGACGGGCTGACTCCATGAGGAAAGAAGCTATTCGAAGCGCATTCCTTCCGCACAAGCCCGCCGCAGAGCCCGGGATTGTCGGCGAAGACCGAAGGGTCGAAGGAGGCGAGCACGACGGTGGCGGGGACCGCGCCGGAAAGGTCGTTGCCGGAGACATTAAAGCTCTTGAGCGACGACTGATTGAATGCGGGGATCGATCCGTTGAAAAAGTTCTCCTCGAGGAGAAGGGCGATGAGGCCGCCCATCTCGGCGAGAGCCGGGGGAAGCGGTCCAGCGAGCCGATTATGCGACAGGTCGAGCGAGCGGAGGGCGGGGAGGTTGAGGAGGGAGTCCGGGAAGGGGCCCGAGAAGCTATTGCGGTCGAGGAAGAGGGCCTGGAGGTGTTGGAGGCGGGAGAGGTCGGCGGAAGGGAGGGGGCCAGCGAGGGAGTTGTTCTCGAGGCTGAGGACGCGGAGATGGTCGAGCCGGGCGAGGGCGCCTTCGGGGAGGCGACCGGCGAGTCCGGCAGAAGCGAGGACTAGACTAACCACGCGGCCGTCGACGGAGCAGGAGACACCCGTCCAACGGCAGTAGTCGGAGGCGGGGATGAAGGGGAGGCGGTCGGAGGCGTCGACGGCGGCCTTGAGAGCCAAAAGGGCGTCGGCGTCAGAACCCTGGGCGCCGAGAGGGGAAGCGAAGAGGGAGAGAAAGAGGAGCGGAAGTCCTAGCAGTAGCATTGCAGCGGCGGAAGGAAAGGGGGAAGAAGAGGGAGAATGATTATGACTTTCTATCTCGGGGCGGAGGAAAGAAAACAAAAGGGGGAAGGAAACGGAGGAGCGAGGTAGCGTTGAAGTCACGTGAACGCAGGTCGTGGGGAGGAGCTGGCGGTGGCTGTGAACACGATCCCGGAGCTGCAAGTGTACTGGAACCGGAGAAGTTTAGCGAAAAATAAAAAATAATTATAATTCTTTTTTAGCCATCAAATACATGCATTTTTGGAAATTCTTAAAAATTTAATTATTTTCTTATAATTTAAAGATGATCACTGATATATTGAGCGAAAAAAATTTAAGAAACGTTCGGTAAATAACGTAGTTCTTTATATAAACATGTTTAATTATCACTCGAATATCATCGACGTTATCCGACTGTCATCCTGAATTAAACTATACTCATGGGAGATATGATAAATCCGTCGAAGATCACTGTATGTAAAATATCAGATTCTTAATTGAGTTTTTTCTTGAAATTTTTTATTAAAACAATGATAGAGATAGTGAAAATGAGAGAGTGAAAGCAAAATGAATGACGTGACACTATACCCTGGGGGGCACGATGAATCCGTCAAAGATCCCTATATATAAAGTACCGCGTCATTCATTTTATCTTTCACTCTCTCATTTTCACTCTTTTTATTATTTTTTTTATTTTATTAAGCATATCATTTTATTCTTTTAGACGCATTTTTTTATAAAAAAAAATTCATATAAAATGAGAAGTCCTCCCCAGTGTGAATTGCCAACGACTCCGGAGTACGATCTACTTAATTGGTACCGGACTAGGTTGTTGCATGTCACTCTAACATACCCTTCTTCAGTTTTTTATTTTTTTATAATAAATTGCCAAATGAATAGCATATACTCTCGCAAGGATGACAATATACTTTATTTTTTTCTAAATTTGATAGAAAATTTGATATATGACCCGACTTTAAAAAAAAAAAAAGATATGAAAGAAATTTTTAAATCTAATTAAATAATTGAGTATTTTAGTATGATTATTTTCAGATTCAAGATTTAGATACTAAAGTAGATGTGATAAAATCCTACTTATATCTTATATGATATTCAAGGCCGACTTTAAATTTTTAAGAGCACAATAAAAAAAAACATTCTTTATATTTGTATAAAAAAATTAAAAAAATTAGGTAGGTGAAGAAGGAAGAAAAATATCTCTTTGAATATTTTTTAGATATTTTTTTTAAAATACATAATGTTTTAAAATTTATATTTATATTATTTTTAATTTAATTTTTGACATTATTTGATTAGTGTTTACTCTGTACACGGACCCCAAGTTGATCACTCTCGTTCGACTCTGTTGATATCCAATAAATATATATATATAAAAGAAAAAAAAATTAATTTGCTTTCCGTTTAAAAAAATAGCCGCATTTGATTTTAATATTTTTCATTTTAGGAAGAAATACAATTTTTTGAAAAACAATATTTTCTAAAAAAGATATATCATTTTTTAAAAACATTTAAAAATATAAATTTATTTTTCAAGAAATTAAAAGATACGATGCTTTATAAAATGACGATTTACTTTTTTTTATATGATTACTGATATGTATTTCATCTTCTTTTCCATCAAAAATCCTCACTCGATCACATGAGACGATAAATAAATAAGTACAGACTTTAAAATTTTAATAAATATTTGATTGAAATAATTTTTTTAAAATAAAAAATTATAAGTAATAATAGAATGATAGATATGATATGAGTATCATCCTCTTCGAATGGACATAGAGATGAGGATGAAAATTAAATATCCAATGAACATAGAGATGAGTTTCAGAATGAATATAATAGATGGATCTAAATACCAGATAGAAAACCAATCCAAATCTAATTCATTATCACCCCTAATCTCCCAAAACAACAAAATTTAAAATGTTTTTTTTCTCCGTTTATTTTACATCATTTCTTCGATCAAAAAAAACCCCTCAGAATAACTCCGCCCAAGGCTATACGCAACGTTATATGTTATTAAGTCAGATGTCGACGGAATTACAAAATTTTAACAATGATTACCGCGATGTTCTTTAGTTGATATGATTGGAAAGTTACACCAACCAGTCATTATCCACCTATACATCAAGGGAACAATGATAATAACTTGATTACAACTTTTAATGATGTTAATTTTTCAGTGAATCTATGTATATTTAGGCGTCAAAAGATGATTTATTCGTCTCAATATCCTTGTTAATTCATCTCAGAATCAATACAAAAGAGATAAATTATAGAGATTACTAATCGGATATTATGACTAGCGCGTGAGAAGGATGGACATACAGACATTATTAGATTTTGATCACCAGATCTTAATATAGCAACACCACACGTGCTTGTTATTAGTCTCAACTTGTGAGAACAAATCTATCACCCATTTATTCTTTTACCAGGTAGCAAACGAATCTGAGGTAACCAGCCCGGCCCCATGAAAAATTTTCACCGGTCACCAAGGTAAATCGGGAAGCGCTCACGGTGGACAGTTTAAAAGCCCAACGTTTAATGGTTCGTGCCACATTTGAAAAAAAAAATCTTGCAAAATATATCATAATTAGGGATTGAATTGTAGATGTCTGAAATAACGGCTAATCGTTCTACCATTTAGGAGTGTCAATTCGGGTGGGTAGGGTTGGAAATTTTTTTTTTAACTCCCAACCCGAACCCGAACCCGAACTCAACCCGAAACGCCCAAACTCAAACCCGAACCCGACCAATCCGAATCTGACCCGAATAATCAAAAAAATCGATTCAAAACGTTTTTTTCACTATTTTCCTTATAATTCTTCACTTTTATCTCAATACTCCATCATGATTTGACTAATATTGATATTAATATACATAAAAATATCTTAATTTTTAAAATAAAATTTGATTTAACCCTAAAAATCACTAAATATTAAATTTGAGTCAACCCGAACCCGACCGGAAATTTTCAACCCTAAATCCTCCAATCCGAACCCGACCCGAAGCTGAAATTTTTTAACTCGAACCCAATTTTTTTCTGGTCGATTCGGATTGGGTCGTCGGGTCGTGTTGCTTTTTGACACCCCTACTACCGCTGCACTATAATCCCGAGGGCAAATCTATCACCCATTTAGGATTTTGATGTTGTTGATTAGATACTGTGATCAAAAGTTATGACTCAAAATAGATTCATAATCTATCTCCCTACAATTCCTCCCTTGCTTTTCGGTCATGTCGACAAGATTTGTTTCCCATAATCCTGATATCGAGCGAAACACATATCTTTTTTGTTGAGTGAGGCATTACTTTACTATGCAACCAAAAGTTCATTGAGAAGGTTCAGATTTTACAAAGGGGCCAGCTAATTTACAAGGTGCCTCAGCCACTCTTCAGAGCAGCAAACCTGGCTGCCAGCTGATCATAATCTGGTAGTCCAGGATGCACCAGACTGAGACTGAGACTGAGACTGAGACTGAGACTGATCAGGCCGAACTGAACTAACCCGAACAGGTTCTCTAGTCTTGGCCGGGCTAACCGATTCTGATGGCACTTGGATTCTTTGAATCAGGTAGCCCTCTAATTTAGTAGGAGCCCTGTCACGCTCCCAGAGGCACATGCTTCTTCGAAAATCGGACAACATCTCCCCTGTACGGCGGACAATATGGGGCAATAATACATACTATCTCACATATATAGCTTAGCCACATGCGGCTAGCATCACAACAATATATAAAAGACACACAACCACGCAGTTTAAAATAATTTTAATGGGTGGCTCAGCCACCTTAGGCATAAAAGAAACCACAACTTAATAAGAAATTTCATAACGAATAAACCCGACCAATAAGACATGACTACAATTTTTATTTTATCAAGATCATACCAGAAATAATATAAAATGCGGAAACAAGGAAACTACGGAGAAGTAACTCTGAAACAACTCCAAATCGAAATCACCCGGTGAAACTGAAGGACTGGCAACTGGGTCATCTCCTGGCTCCAAGCAATACCACTACCTGCTATCTGAAACAACAAAAAGGGAAGCAGGGGTGGTGAGTCCGGGCGGACTCTGCGGGTATATGAGTAGACAAATAAGCATGGCATAAATAAGGTACAATAAGTAGAGAAACAACATGGTACAGTCCATAAAGAATATAAGATTTCCTAAACATGCATAACGTATATAACACAACAAGATATAAACCGAATAACAACCGATATAAAACAGAATATCAACTAAACAGCTAAAAACATCGCTACAACAATAAAAGCAGAAATACATGCATGTCAATCATATGCAACAACCATAGCTCATATAAATGCAACAATCACAGAAAAATGCATAAACGAAATACGTATGCAGATGATGCAATGACATGTGTCACCCCTGACGCCAGTCAAGCCGTCAACACATCCCATCTGTGTGACCGAGTGAGTAGGGCTGTGACAACTGTACCACTCCAACAACAACAATAATACCACATAAGGCGTGGTTGAGTGGACAGGATGCTGGGGAGCCAACTACTCCAGAAACCCTGATACAAAGGGGGAGCCACCAACAGCTCTAATATCCCTCTAAAAACAACGGTGAGGGTGAGCCCCAACAGCTCTAATATCCCTCGAAAACAACGGTGAGGGTGAGCCCCAACAGCTCTAATATCCCTCGAAAACAACGGTGAGGGTGTCACTGTTTGGAATAACAGGACAAATGCTCGTACTCTAACCACTACCACGATAACAAGTGGTTGAGTGACTCGAGCAACAATATGACTAATGACGACTTAACCAAATGTAAGCCAACAGTCGTTAGTATGCAACGTGGAAATATGGTGCATGAAATACGATGCACGAACAATCGAAGAAACAACGATGCAATAAAATCCAACAAATACACGATGCATCAATACAATCAACCGGAAACCAAGAACCAACGATTATGTACCTACACTACTAGGTAGGGTATCTCTAATGCCAAATAAATCTATCTGTGTGTAATGGACTTCTAGGTACTCGCGTACAAGCGGTACTTTACAGAACGGAAAATCAACAGAGGACTGTACAGAAACGAATTTGGAATACTCGAAGATCAACGAAGAATAAGTCTCAACGGCGATGTTTTAAATAATGACAAAGAACAAGGTCAAGCAACTTATAAGACATAACTAGCCATGCTTTAAGGTAAAAGAACTACTCGAGTACAAAGGAGAAGTACCCGCCTTTATTTGTAGAACGTAAATGAGAACCTTCCACGATCAACCGAACAAGTCCGAATCAAGGTCCTGTATAAGGACCAAGTTTAGCTATTTATAAAACCAATAAAATAACTAAATTAAATACTAACAATAATTAGAATCTAACCCTAATTAAACATCCGTTTAATAATAGAACATATCTAGCTTATACATCACAACCTACATCACGATCATCAAAAATGACAATAACTAAACAACAAAGCATGCCAACAAGCCACGGTTTACCTTCTACAATTTGCACCCAAATTTATAACCCAAGTAAACTCCCAGATCAGAATTACCCATAAACCATATCAGAATTCTGATTCCCAAAGAACAACACAATTAAAAACCTAGACAACATCCCAGATCGATACTGATAGTATCAAAACTTACCTCTGATAGCACGCAGAAACATTCCACTACCCACTCCAATTGATCAGCCACCAACGAAGACAACACAGATGATAACCCTTCTGTGAATCCCAAACTCACGGGTCAAATTTCAGCCACTTGAAACCATGAAAGATTAGTGAAGAAATCTTATCAAAACAACACCAATTCCCTAGTAAAACCTAACAAAAGGTTTTCTTACCTCCGATGATCGCCGCCGGTAGATTTTGCTTGGCAAAAGTGGTGAGAAGAAGCAATGAAATCAAGAGGTTCCGTAGCTTCCTCTCCGGCAGCAACTGACAGTGGCCGACGGCTTAGGCAGTGGAAGCTTGCGGCAGTTCCTTTTCGTGTGACAAGAGCAACTCGTCTAGGGCTCCACGAGAGACAACGACGCGACTAAGTGGGTGCCGGATCACGCGAAGGAGAAGAGGAAAAAGGAGGAGAAGAAGAAGAGGGTGCGGCAGCGGTTAAGGTTCCACGCGAGGAAGAAGGGCTGAAGGAGGAAGACGCGACGTGGAGCTTCGGCGGTTTCGACATCGGGTGAGGAATCGGGGAGAACCAGGCGACGTCAAGGGCAAAACACGAGGATGAGGAGAGTGAACTGATTTGGGTGGCAGTTTTAGGGCTTTTTAAGGGTTTTGTAATTTTACAAATAAGCCCAACAGATTTAGAAAATTGCAACTAGGCTCCTAATTTTCGAAATTCACTTTTTCAACCCCATAAAATTCGGTATTTAACAAGCCCTATTCCGAGTTGTATCTTTATCTCTCCCTTTTCACAGCGGATTGCCCCCACGGGCTGGCTCGGTTGGTAAGGCGTCTGACTGTTTGCATCGGAGGTCTTAGGTTCGAGAGTCGTTAGTTGCATACAAGATAAAAACCTGGTGACCTAACTTAAATCCTCTCGGTCCCAGGTACTTTATCCGATCAATAAAATTGTGATTTACCCCCTTTAGATACTTGTGGGGCCGAGATCAGGAGACTACTAAGGTGGCAGTTCTACCTTTGCACCTTTCCACAGCGGATTGATCTTCAACAGTGCAACTGGCTGGTTTTCTAACTCATCAGTCGCACCCATTTCTTGACGTACTTTTTCATGCACTCGTCTGTTTCCACTCTTTCCTGCTGGATCAATGTCTTCTTCAGCAGTGAATTTTGAGACGCTGGGCTTCTAGACCGTCCACTGCGAGCGCTTTCGGATTTACTCAAGCGGCCGGTAGGAAACTTCCGTGTAGCCGACTAGCCGGGTCGATCGCCCGAGGTTGATTGAAAAAACCTCGTTAATCATTTTTTTTTCTAAAACTTCAATTCCGTCATCAATTTTTCTTCCTACATCATGATTCCTCCGTGGTTTCATATGAGATTCTGTGTAGTTTTCAGGTGGCGATGAAACTTGCTTAATTGGAGACTGGCCTGTCCAACTTACATAATGTTCTTCAGCGATTTCTTGCATCACCTTCAACTTCCATTCCCTCGTGAAAGATTTCCTGTTTGATTTGTCAGCAAACTGCAAGGGAACTATACGAGTTAGCAATTGAATCGATACGCTTGGAATCGGGCATTAGGATCGGCACCTCGGCGTTCACAGACGACTCCGTGCAGTTCCGATATCTTTCCGTAAACAGAGACCGGAGATCACGCAACTCCGGCAAGTCTGAGAATCTTGCCGCTGCATAAATCAGGGTAGATATTGCTTCCCTGAATTCTTCAGGACATTCTCTGTCGAAAGGACATCAAATTAAACGGATAGGAATTTATGAAAAGCTTACTGAATCCTGAATAACAGGAGCACCTCTGCTTCTGTAGAGTCGGAAGCTGATTCAAGATACATTCGCAGAATTCTTCGATCATTTCGTAGCAGAACACTCGGTTCATCTCCACAATCAATGCGCCCATCTTCGCAGGATCGGAAAAATAACAACTTTATGAGTCGAAGCTGATAAAAATGCAATCTTTTTTCGAGGTATCTTCTTACCCTTCCGAAGGCGTTGCATTCGTGGCCGGCGGCGATGATGTCGGCGACGTCTTTCTTCAAGATCCGCACCACCACCCGCTTCTTCTTCTTGATCCGTTCCGCCCTCAACTTTATGCAACGCACGGCCTGCTTGCTGCCATGGACGAAGCACCACGAAGGCAGGCATCCGATCTTAAGCGATCGAGTTCTAAACTAATAATTCAGATTGTAATTCTCACCATTTCTTCGAGAATTTTCCAAGCAGCAAACCACCAAACATCTTTGGTTGAAATCAGAGGAGCTGCGAGCAAAGAAGAAAAACGAAGGCGAATTTATCAAACTAAACAAAATAAAAACAAAATCTGAAGAAAAAGAGAAAAACATATATGTATGAAGCGATCGTGGGAGGCTTGAAAGCGCTTCTCATCCAGAGGCATAGCGTTCGATTACCATGCAAAAAACAGTAGTTTTGTTCGAGCTCGGCGTTGGTCTTAAATACGGAGGCGGCTAAAGGTTTTGCATAAATCGAGACGTTGGCGTGCGTGAACTCATGCTCCTCGTTATCCGGCGGGCTCCTCGCGGCCTTGTAATGGCTGTCGCCGGAATTACGAGTCCTTGATTTGGCATTTTTCGCTGGTTGAATCGGTTCCAAGCTGTCCCGGTAAAAACATAATGATAAATGATATAAAAAATATTTATTTCAATTATTTATTTTAACAAAAATAATAAACCTGTTAAAACGTAGCTAGTACTTGTCCATTACCTTTATCTCTTATTTATATCAGCCTATAAAATTCTATGATACGTGGGCTATATATTTTGATATTTTGATAAATAACTTAAATTAGATTTATCCTCATATTTACTATATATATTTGAGTGTACAGATTCTATAAGATACATATAGACTGAGCTTGATAATTTCGGGTCCGATGAAGAATGATGCATCCGAGGGACCATGGACGAGGTGATAACGATGAGCCGAGAGAAGCGCACTTTGAGGTATATACGAAGTATAACATGTGGAGACAAGTCGCGGACTTGTATGCATTCGAGGGACGGGAGCCAAAGTCGAAAAGTATTTAAAGATAACACGTCAAGATTACAAGAAGAGTCAAGTGAGCCATAAGGGGTCGAGTGTTGAGTGAATTATATTTGAGAAGGAAAACACTAAGTTTAGGGGTTTGTCAGTCGATTAATGTGGGATCAGTCTACTGATCTTCTGTACAGTCAACTGGTATCAGCTGGGAATTCGAACGTTGGACTGTAATGCTCGAATTCGGCTAGATCAGTCGAATGGTGATGGAACCAATTAACTAGTAACGGCTAGTTTAGTCACGATCACTATTTAAGGGAACTCGGTTTGACTGACTAGGGTTGACGAAATTAACTTTGGTTAAAGGCCAATTAGCAGTCTCGGTGCTCAGGTGTGCTTACAAGGTTATGACGAAGTTTCTCCACCCACAAGGAGTTACACGAGCTAGCCAGAGGTTTTTCGAAAAATCGTCCATCGACGGATCGAGATCATCCACCTTACGGATTGCCGTGGAGTAGGAGTTTATCTCCGAAATACGTTAAACGGTTTATGTCTTTGTTAGTATTTTAGTTTAATTATATTTCTGTTGCGCACACTAACATTTTAGGAAGCAAACCGAGTGATTGGGAGCAATATCTATTCACTCCTTCTAGTCGGGCCATCGATCCCAACAAGTGGTGTTAGAGAGAAGGTTCGCTCTTATTAAACTAACCACCAAAGGAGTGAGAGCTAGAGGAAATGATGCTTAAAAAAAGAATGGGGGATGACATTGCCGTTCCACCTCCTTATGATCGCGAAAACTTCGACTATTGGAGGTTGAGGTTGAAGACATAGTTCTATATGGATTGAAACATGATGATCGCAATTAAAGTACCATTTGAAGCCCCAAACGATAAGCATGGGAAGAAGCTCTGACCAAGATATTGGACTAAGGAGCAACAAACATAATCAAAGGCAAATGAGAAAGTAATCTCAATATTAATTAAAATTTTGTCTAACGATGTGATAATAAGTGTAGGTGAATACAAGAATGCTTATGAGCTATGGAGTAAGATGATAGCTCTTCATGAAAACCTACACAAGAAGAAGAGCCCAAGGAGATGAGTTTAATAGTCCAAAAGGAGGAGAAGGACCATTCGGATGAAGAGATGAGTTCAAAATCCAAAGAGGAGAAGAATAAAAAAGCATCATCCACCTCCTCAAGTGAAGTGACACAAGAAGGTGAAGAAACACAATTCACTTCTGAAAATGAGGAAGTGTAATCCAAGGTCGCAGAGGAAACCAAAAAAATGAAGAAGAAATTTTGAAAGTCAACCTTGCGAGCACCTCCGTAAAAGCAAAATCAAAGGATCATATCATTTGTTTTGGGTGCAATAGAAGGGACATTATAAGGACAAGTGACCATTACGTAAGAAAAAGGAGGTAAACCTTAAAGCTAAGTTAATTCCTTTAAAATCTAATATAGGTTGAAGGGAAAAGAAGGAGAAGAAGTACATTAAATGTTTCATGTATGGTGAGCAAGGACACTACCACACAAAGTGTCTAAGGAGTGGAGAACTCAAGAAATTGGTGTACTTAAAGAAGTGGGAGAAGAAGAAGAAGAATAGCTCATATCATGGGGGAGCTACATGGGTAAGGGAGGTAATCCCTAACTTTAAGTGTAAATTAAATTTTAATTTTTCCATGCATGCTAGAAATAATTGTCATTATTTACCCATGCAAAATTTTGATTTTAAATATCATGATAGAAGTAAGGTTAATAATGTAGATCATAACTCTAGGAAAATCATGCATCATGATAAACCTAGACATGTTAAACCTAAGAATCATGACATTAATCTCAAGAATGAGAGATGCATGCCTAGGATGCGAAGGTCTAGGAATATCCATGGCGAACATGTCGACTTTAGGTTTAAGAATCTAGAAAGGGAAAATCAAGTTTTAAGGGCAAAGCTTGAGAAATTAGAGAAAATCCTAGATAGATTCACTATTAGATCTAAGGGATGGGTATGGTGTTGGAGAGTCAAAAACCCAACAATGATATATCAGGTTTGGGATACTGATCTAAGTCCTCCAATGCTAAGGAAAAGTCATATGCAAGAGTGTCATATGATTATAGCAATAGTCCAAGAATAGCAAGAGAGTATCATTTAAGGGCAAAAAGACTTTAACTAAGGACAAGGTGCCCAAGGTTAAAGAGAAGAAGTGTTTAATCAAGGACAAGATGTCCAAGATTAAGAAAGTTAGGTTTGTAGGCCAAGAATCACCGGAGGTACACCGGTGTGACCTAGTGGTTGTAGATGAGTCACCTAGGGAGGTGGGTAAGGCTAAGAGCTTAACGGGCAGCTCTAAGAGTCAAATTGGGATTCATGGTCAATGGATCTTGGGAAGATATCTTCTGGAAGTCAACATAGATCATGAAATATGCCAAAGGATTTGGAGACGGACTTGAGTCTCAATCTTTGGGTTGTGGCACATTGGGTTTATGTCTCATGCATGAAAATATGACATTCGGGTCATATTACATGAAAATTAGTTATTAATATATAGACGTTGATCCTGTCGCGAAGTGACGTGGACTCCCAAGAGCGGGATGACCTCCCGAGTTCCACGAGCTGCTGATGCTGGCTCCTATCTGCGAGAAAATGACCGTTAGCAAACCCGCCGGGAAAAATCCCCGGTCAGGCCCTCCGACGGTCAAGTCAGTATCCGCAGGAATATAGCAAAGCAAAGAAAGTAGTAGAAGAGAGCACGATTGCGCCTACTTGCGGAACGAGGATATGAGGAACTTATATAGCCGGGGGAGCTGACAACCCCTGTTTATGTCAATCATCCTTTGGTACCCGCAGGAGACAGGGATGTGGGCGCTTGTCAGCTCTTAGGAAGGCACCGATCGGCGCCGCTCTGCCTGACCCTTCGAAGGGTGGCATGGTGCGGGGTGCTCGGATAGTACGGTAGTACAGAGACATCGGGATATCTGCGACATGTGCCATGAATAAGTAAGGGGGCCTCTGACCCCCATATCGTGGTCGTATGTATGATGTCATGGAGTGGATGTGGCGTAAGGAAGGACCGGTCCTGAGATAGGTTGCGACTGCTGGCGGGGATGATATTGGCCGGGTTCGGGGCTGTAAGTCTCCGAGTGTTGCAGGGTACGCCCCGGTTGGGGGGGGGGCGGGCGGAGATGTATTCGATTCGCCCACTCTCGGGTACCTGATTGAGGTGGCCGAGTTAGGGGATGCTTGGTTATTGGCCCGTCCTGACCTGGCCCCAGGGTCGGGCGGTTGGGGGTTCGAGAGGTTCCCTGGTTCGGGAACTCCTTGGGTTGGGCCTTGTTGGCCCATCCCTTAAGCCTCCGTCCACGCCATGTATATTCGAGTCAGGTCGGCTACTCGTTGTCCTTGAGTAGGTTGGACCGGGCCGGATTCTATCGACCTGACTGCCCGCCTAAACCCTCGGGTTCACCTGGACTGTCGGGGGCCTCGGTTTCGACCCCATCGTATGGATATGATTCAAATATAAACCAATGCTAGGAATGCATTATTGTTTGATATGGGCAGATACATTAAGAGGAAGTCAAAACTAGGACTTTAGATTAAGGTTCAATTGAACCATTTAGATAGTTTTACGTTTTGTGTCAATCTTGGAATGATGATAGATATATTTTTAAATATATTTTTTCCAAGTAGACACGAGTATCACAAATCTCCCACAAAATTTGGGAATGTTTGGAGATTTATAAAATTTCTGTTGCATTTCTGAAATTGGATAAGAAATACTGAAATAGGTTGATATCGGGGTATCAGTCGACTGGTGTAGGGTTCAGTTGATTGATAATTCTTTGAGTTGCTTTCGATAAGGGTCAGTTGACTGATAACTGTCTCAATTGACTGATAGAGACTGAAACTGTTTTTAGTTTTATCGAAATGTGTTCTAATAATATCAAACTTATGTATAATCTTATGAGGTTATTACACAATGTTTATGATCATTAGAGGGTAAAGAATCCAAAAATTGAGAGATTGTTGGAGTTCTTTTTGATGTGTAACAAAGGAAAAGAAGTATTAGGTTTAAGTGGGAAATTAAACATGTCTTTGTAAGAAATCCTAGGTCAAGGGGGAGCTTAGATGAAGGGGGAGCATTGTTGCTCATGTATTGGCGAAGGGGGGACCTTGTTATAGGTTCTTTAAAATCATTGTAAGTACAATGTAGGGGAAGCATTGGAAAGGTTCTTAAAAATTCCGTTTGATAAAAATTTTAACTCATGGGGAGTTTACGTGTAGGGGATGTCTTGCGATAGGATCCATGCATGTTTGCATTTGCATTGCATGTTTGCATATGTATTGGCGGTGTATGTTCAAGGTATAGCCTTGACAACGTAAATCCAAATATTTTTAACATTGTTATTTGCTATTTGTTTCCCCTAACTTAAACATATTGTCAAATATCAAAAAGGGGGAGATTGTTGAGGTAATCTATGGTCTGTGGGACCATGTGTTTTGATGTTTGAGCAAAGGATTTAAGTTAAGTTTACCCTTGTGTTTGATAAGTGTATTTAAGTGTGTAGTTCTGCAGGATACACATAGACTTAGCTTGATGATTTCGGATCCGGTGAAGGATGGTGCATCTGAGGGACCGTGGACAAGGCAACAACGATGAGCTGAGGGAAGCGCACTTCGAGGCATACACGAAGGATGACATGTGGAGACAAGCCGCGGACTTGTATGCATCCAAGGACAAGAGCCAAGGTCGAAGAAGGCTTGAACGCAACAGGTCAAGGCTGCAAGAAGTGTCAAGTTAGTTGATCCCGGGCCAGCTGATGTGTAGTTTGGCCCGGCAGCCTGGCGCCTATTCAGAAGAAAAATGGTTAATGGGCTAGAAGGCCCGTCGGATAGGCGTCACTTAGTCTAGGCCCCTGATCGGACGCGTGGAGGCCCACGCTCCTCAGGATCGGTCTGACCCAAGCTCAGACGCTCATGCTCCCATACCCCTCCAAGTTTGGCTGCCAGCCGACGCGTGACGGCCCACGCTCCTGGGGTAAGCCCGAACCAGAGGAGGCATTACTCGACACATCGTCATGCAGTGCCCCAGTCAGCACCCTCATAGGCCCTCAGCCGACCTTGTCATGCAGTGCCCCAGTCGGTACCCTCATAGGCCCTCAGCCGGCCTCGTCATGTAGTACCCCAGTCGGCACCCTCATAGGCCCTCAGCTGGCCTTGTCATTCAGTGCCCCAGTCGACACCCTCATAGGCCCTCAGCCGGCCTCACCATGCAGTGCCCCAGTCGACACCCTCATAGGCCCTCAGCTGGCCTCAGCAGGGAACACAACCACTCCCTGACACTAGACCACCAAAAGTTGTATGGGGTCAACGCAGGACTGAAGCCATCCTAGTCTTAGACGACGGATATCTTGCTAAGGTATTGATCTTCCTGCCACGCCCTGTCCCCCCGTACCACGATCACATACACTGGTGTCAGGCCGAGCGGCGTCAAACGACCCCAACCATTTAAGTTGACAGTGCCCCTTTCCTTAACACGGTATGCACTACTTTATCCTGCCACCTCTGGGCATGCATCACCTTGTCCTCACTATATGACAACAAGTGACAGGTGGGGCAGGAGCTGTCAACTTCCCCAGCTATATAAGCCTCCTCACTCCGCATCTCTCAGGTACGCGCAATAGTGCAATTTTCCTTCTGTTCTATTGTTTTCCATTGTCATTGCCACCATCGAGTACTGACTTAACCGTCGGAGTGCTTGGCCGGGGACTTTTCCCGACGGGTTCTAATGGTCTTTGTCTTGTAGGATCAGAGCGCGCCAGCTCGGCAAATAGCCTCAGTGACCTTACGCTCCTCGGAGGACCATCCAACTGTAGGGGCGTCCACCTCGCGTCGTGACAGGATCATGAGTCATAAAAGTTCGAGTGTTGAGTGAATTGTACTCGGGAAGGGAAATCCTAAGTTTAAGGTTTGGGCAGTCCACTGGTGTTGGATCAGTCGATTGTAGAAGTCACAGAAAGATTAGTCGACTGATCTTTTGTACAATCGTCGACTGATCTTTTGTACAATCGACTAGTGTCGGCTAGGAATTCGAACGTTAAGCTATAACGTTCGAATTCGGCTAGATCAGTCGACTGATGTTGGAACCAGTCGATTGGTAACGGCTAGTTCAACCACAAGCTCTATTTAAGGGAGCTCGGTTTGGCTAGCTAGGGTTGACGAAATTGTCTTTGGTTAAATGCCAATTAGTAATCTTGGTACTCAAGTGTGCTTGCGAGGTTGTAGTGAGCTTTTTCCACCCACAAGGAGCTACATGAGTTAGCCGGAGGTTTTTCGAGGAATCATCCATCGAAGAATCGGGATCGCCCACCTTATGGACAGCCGTGGAGTAGAAGTTTATCTCCGAACCACATTAAACGGTTTGTGTCTTTGTTAGTGTTTTAGTTTAATTATATTTCCGTTGCGCACACTAACATTGTAGGAAACAAACCGAGTGATTGGAGGCAACATCATTCACCCCCTTTTAGCCGGACCATCGATCCCAACAACTAGTGTATAAGGGAGGGTAAACACCTAGTTGCGCTAGGATTTAACCCCCAGACCTTATGGTGACAACTCCTCATACGCTAACTATCACTCCATCCCATATTGATTGAAATAGTATCATTATACGGATACATAATACGTGTGATGAGGTTGATCAATACAATACAAATATAACGATTTGATATTTTCTTTATCATGATATGATACCAATTAACGAGGATAGATTATAAAGATATCATAAAATGAGTCCCACTCTCACAAGCAAAGGTATGCTTCCCTAGGCGTGTATATCACTTTTGTCACTGTTCATCCTCTTTCTATTATTTTTCACTTGGCTTCAGCATTGGAATAGCTACCCGAGGGACACTCCTGGCCTAATTGCTAACCCTCCTTTTTCCCTCTCTCCTCGGTGATTCCGTAGGTATTCCTGTTTCGAGATTTTCTTCTAATTAACCTGAGAGGTAATTCATCAATGGTCAATTAGGATCAGCATCATAGCCCCAGAGACCCCCTAAAAGCTGACTTTGCAGTTTGTTTCGAGTAGAAAGTTCACATAAATACACATAGATATACAGATTTGTTCGATATTTTACAAGATTGTTATATTACAAATCAGGATTCTCATGATTCAACACTTAGAAATATATTCCTACTACCGTGAAGTCAGGAGAATCCATAAATATATCAATACCTTGCGCCGTACGCATAGGGAAAGGTTGATTGTCCCATCCGTTAACGTTTACCATTACGTCTCTTTCCTAGGTGATCCAGTCTCAGATAGGGGAGGGATTGACTTCTTAATATATTAGTAGGTCGGATGAACTTCTGTTAGATCTGATAATTGCTAGGTCGGCAATTGTCAGGCTAAACAATGCAAGAACTCCGATGAAGATATGTGGCGACGACGATTGAAAGGATTCAAAATTTGATTAAAAAAAAGGCTCTTCTAACATTCAAGTTAAATTCTGAATGATAGAATATGACAATAAATTATGAAAATAATAAACATTCAAGTTAACTTTTCTATAACTGATGCTATTGCTGTTGTATTGCATTTGAACTGGGTCTTAGTCCTGGTTGGTTGGACTTAACTCGGACATGACTCGAGCTAACTCGAGTTGAGCTCTGTCATGAGTCAGTTGACTTGACTCAAATTCGGTCATGAGTTGGCTGACTCGACCCAAGTATGTTGACTTGGATCTAATTGATTGACTTAGAACTCGGAAGAACTAATCAGACTAAACTTGAATTTGTCTTAAGTCGGACTCATCGGGGAAGAACTAATCAGACTAAACTTGAATTTGTCTTAAGTCGGACTCATCGGGATCTGTCTTGATAATCTAGACATATGGGCTTTCGGTCGAACTAATCCTGGAGGTGGAAGATCAAGTCCCAAAGATTGACAATTAGATAAATCCGAAAGTGACTCCTCATCCAACAGCCAAACAAAAGTTTCTACTTCGGCCAACTAGAAGAGGAAATAAAGTGTGTGCGATCCATATCAATAATCTTTGAGAAATGATACGCACAGTAAAAGTGAATATCTCAGTGAAAATTTTGACCGTCACTCGGCGGCACATCCAACGTCCAATCGTTGATCGGACACTACCAGCGACTTCTGATTGCTGCACCGAATCAAACTATACGTTGGGAGGATGGTGAACCCGATAGGATCACCGGAAAAGGTGAACCCATCAGAATCAACGGTGAATAATGCGAGATCGCAATTGCGGTGATCCCCGACGGGTTCACCGTACCCCCCAAGGTATAGTTTGGTTCGGGACGGCGGCCGAAGGCTACCGGTAGTATCCGATCAGCGATCGGACATCGGACGTGCTGCCGACTAATGATCAAAATTTTCACTGAGATATTCACTTTCACTGTACATATTATTACTCATAATCTTTATCGCCAAGGAATAAATCCCTGGGCAGTGGAGTGGATGGAACTTTTGCACGGCTTATGATTCTACTGTGTTTTGAGAGCAAATTAAGGATGAATTGAAGAAGAAATCATTCAAATTACTCAACCTTCAAAACTATATTAATAAGTAGTATTGCACCTAGCATGCGATCATTAATGTTTACAATCACTGGATTACCTTGTCAAGCACAATCCTAAAGTAGCTATCCGTCTTCAAATAGATGAACTCTTGATTATCATCATCGCTATCGCTATCGCTATCGCTATCGCTTAATCACTTTTTAGGGCGTATGAGAACACCTTTAACTATAAGCCCTCCCTTCCAATGTCCACCATGCTCAAACAATGATACCTCAACTTCTCCATTGGGTTTTTGGGGCGTCACGAATTCACACACTTGGAGCTCAATCCACTTCCCTTTGGGTTTGTCTTCTAGTCTCTCTTTGTGCTCCTCAATTCTTTCATCAGGAAATTTGATCCTCAAATTAACAGGTATTTTCCATCCATAACTATCTTTGCTCATCATGACTGCAAAGACAACCACGTACTTGACTCTTGGTGTGAGATTAGACGTATCGAATTTTCCAAAGATGTCCAACCAACTGACTGTTTTGAGCACTGCAGTTTCGAACTCTAGATCCCTATCAACAAGGAAATGATTAAATAGTTAGACGATCGATATTTGGAGAAAAATACAAGGGAAAAAAATGTTTTTTAAGAGGAAAACATTATACTCTTCTCCTTTGGAAAGAGTCCATTGCCAATATCTTTGATCATCGCCCCAAGTTATCGATAAGTCTCTCGCAAACAAAGCAAGGCAATGGATTTTGCTTTCATCATCCACCCAATGCCTCTACACACAATTAAGTCAAACAAAATCAGTAATATATAGTTTAAACAAGATTTAGGGAGAATATATATATATATATATATTGTTCAAGGAGACCTAATGGCTAACCTGCCAAACGTTGGCTTTGCTCTTGTTAGGATTTGACATCGTTATGGGTTCCAAGTGCTCCACCCACTCGATCGGCACCTCGGTTATGGTCTGGCTATTGTTCTTGGGTTCTTGAGATGGTGCTAAACCCATTTGGCTTCTTATTTCAACATTCCTTTGCCAATATGAGCTTTTATAGATGCTTCTTGGAGCAGCTTTTGTTCATGAACTGATTCCCAAGACAAAAAAGGTCATGTAAAATCTACTTTTATTGAAACCAATTAGCCCTTATTTATCTTCCTGGTGTAATTTGCTCCAATAGTGGAGGAATCTCTAAAGTCATCGGCTGCAAAGAAAAGAGGTGGAAGATAAGGTTCTTGATGTGAGTAGTATGGAATAACTTTAGCTTAATTTGTTCTAAGGGAATCAAAGTTCAAAGTCTCAGTAAAATAATCCACCATCTTTTGGATCATTCTTCACAATTCTCAGGTATTAAATTTCCATATCCTTCTTCATGATATTAATCTATGGGAAAATTTGAGAAAACTCTCAAACATCAAACTAGGCTTTGCATGCACTCCCCAACCCAAAATTTCATTGCATGCACTCCCTGATGGGATTGATAAGATAGTTTTGTGTATTATTTTTTTTATTTGTATAAAAGAGTAAAAATTCAGTATAAATCATAAAGATTTGAGTATAAATTGTTTGAGATTGAGTACTAATTTAAGAAATTTGAGTATTATTTGAAAAAATTTGAGTATACATTGTTTCATTATATAGTAAAAATTTCAGTATACATTATCAAAATTTAAGTATGAATTGATTTAGATTGAGTATTATTTGAAAAAATTTGAGTATAAAATTTAGAAATTTGAGTATGTGAGGTTGCATCCACCACATCAAGATTTTCATATGAGGGGTCACCAAAATTTTATACTCAAATTTCTTAAATTAGTACTCAATCTCAAACAATTTATACTCAAATCTTTATAATGTATACTGAGTTTTCACTCTTTTATACTCACCACGTCAAGATTTTCACATTGAGGGGTCACCAAAACTTTGTACTTAAATTTCTTAAATTAGTACTTAATCTCAAATAATTTATATTCAAATCTTTACAATATATACAGAGTTTTCACTCTTTTATACTCAATCCATCAGGGAGTGAATGCAAAGAATTTATCAAGTGAGGAGTGCATGCAAAGGTCAGTTTGGAATTGGGGAGTTTTCTCCAATTAACCGTTAATCTATTCCAACTATACACATGAACTTTCAGAATCTTAACACGGATATTTATGAGATATAAACTAGCAGTGAGAAATGAATCTTAATTTGTTTTAGCAATCAACAAGTTTATCAATTGAGATTTCACCATCATCTGCTTATTCTTTATGACTTTTGGTCATGAGAATGTTTCTTTCGCAGTCAATCTTTAATTCTGTTTATTTTATCATATGAGCAAGACAAGCACTTACGAACTCGGAGGGAAAATAGGCACAAGCACAAATTGAACATTTCATAAAATTTTAAAACACTACCAGAATATCAAGGTGTTTCAGAGATATAGCATTGTCTACCATGAGGCTTGGAAAACTCTAAAATTACCGTTCCACAAAATTTCATCTAGTTGACACTCCTGATAACTTAAATACTAGAAAATAACACCAGCATCGCTAGACATATGGCATTTATTTGAAACATTTGGCATCCAGTAAAGCTTCGCCCTCAAAAGGCTCCTGATCTTCAATCATGGCATTCACTCTCTCCTTCTGTGCTTCATCAGACAGATCAACCTTCACCCAGTCGTAAAGCTCCATGTCGTACACCTCGTCGACCACAAACTTTGGAATCTCTTGCCCCCGGAAAAGCCACAGCCCCTTCACCTTGAATGGGGGCTCGGAACCAATAACCAGCATTTTTCCGAAAGCATATTTCCTAACCAGGTCCATGCGTTGCAAAAAGCCACCCACCTTGTTCAAGGTCACAAATGATACCGTGTTCTCGTCATTGTATTTATAGTCACAGAACCATAGGGAGTAACCCTCGGGATCGTACATGTCCCAGAAACCTGAAACCATGATACACAGGATGATGAATAAATTAAATAAACAATCATGGTGCAAGAAATAGAAGAGGCTCAACATATACAATAAGGACACATAAATTTTAACGGAGCCAATACCCAAGTACCAAATTTACAACACATACATCTAATGTTTGTTGGACACATTATGCATCATCCAAGAGCAAAGAAAATAACATTTTAGAATGTCTTATACAGAGAATAGAAAGTAGTATCCTTTAGCTAATATCTACTATATCACAAATAAAGGCAATGTGTAGATTATTGGTAAAGTAGCAATAGATAACATAAAAAATAATAAAAGCATTGAATATCAAGCAAAATACTTATGTCGTAGCGAATGGTGGAAACAATACCTTTGATAGCAACCTCGCGGAAATTGGTTTTTGTATTGGAATAGAGCCTCTTCCACTCATCCAATATCATTTTGCTAGGAGGAAGTAGGTCTAGAGGATTTTTTGGCTTGGGCTTGGGTGCTTCTTCCTCTTCTTCCACTTCTGGTACTTTTGGTTTTGCAGGTTCCTTCTTTGGTTCTTTTTTGACTTCCTTAGGCTTAGCTGGTTCTTTAGGTTGAGCAGGTTTCTTTTGGGACGAAATAGGTGGAACAGATTCTGTCTGCTTGACCTCGCCTAACACCTTACGAAACTCAGGCTGATTAACTAAAGTCCAGAAGTACCTTTCCACATGAGGGAACTCTGATGTAAAACTCTTAATCAATATTATTGTAAATCCAAGATATAAGTTGCATGTCATGATAATATCAGCTAATGTAACCGAATGCCCAACAAGATATGTGTTTGAGGCAAGGTGGGTATTCAAAGCTCCGAGAGCCCTCTTCAAACTAGTTATCGCTAATTCCTCAGCCTACAAAAGCACACAATTCATGTAAATAAATGAGTCCAACCAAGATTTCAAAATGATGAGCACAGGAGATGGAAATATTATACTTACAGGAGCATGGTAAGGCACCCATCCAGCTCGTGGAACAAACCATTTTAAAATATTTGTGTCAACTTCCAATGTTGAAAAATCAATCCACTGTTCAATGTGGCCCTGCCAAATACAAACCAAGAAAAACAATTGGTTCATCTGCACAACAAATTGATACATTGAGAGGGAAAACTTACATATTCAATGAGAGAAGAGCCCAAAAGAGGATTGTTCTCCTTCAAGCGGGTAACTGAAGGAGGGAAAAATGCAATAAGTACATGAATCTCAAAAATGCTTTTGCAAAATTAACATTCATGGGTAATAAAACTATATTTAAAATTTAAGTCAGCACAAGATTGCTTCCATAAATAAGAGCCATGTAACGGGCAAAATAGATGGGATAAGCACTGTTCAAAGATAATGATCAAGTTGGCTTCCACTTGCAGGTGATGCTCAGACTTTCAACAATCAATTAATCTTCAGGGAGTTTCTTACATTTACTATCATTTTTAAATATAAAAGGAAATATGATGTACTGCAATGAAAAACTTCCACCACTTGCATTTTAAAATATAAATTGCATACCAATGATATAAGATTTGTGGGGTTAATAGAAAATATAAAATACAACTAAAGCTGTCAGCGAGCAATCAGATGTAATTGCAATAGATAAAATGAGGAAACAAATTAAGGTTCATATATATGTTGAAAGTAAACAATCAGATTTTATTGTTAAACAAAATGAGTGATAGAGGGAGACAAAAAAAAATCATTTTAATATAATTAAAAGTAAAATAAAAATGGTGTGATAATAGTGAAATAGCCATGCATAGGACTCCAAATTGTTAGATTAATGGTTTGTGGTAAAAACGCAACACTTGTGCAATTTTTGAAGAATTCTATCTTCAAGCATACAACTCTTGCCCACAAAGTCTAAGAAATACATATTTATTTACACCAAGAGTGAAGAAAGCCTCCTGCTACAAGTGACAATACAAATGTTCATAAAAAGAGAAGATGATGAGGCTGATAACATTAAAGAAGATATTATTGAACTACAAAATTGGGTTTATAAAACTTTAATTTTTTTTTTGTATAAGAACAAGTGCATATAAAACAATAGTTGATTTCCATTTTTAAAAAATTTCAGAGGATATCCTTCATTAATAATCAAATGACTACCTCAGAGCAAGGATTGAGGTGTCATGCTGTGCTGCCCGACACGGGCGGAAAATACCTTTCCGCTCTGGCATGGAAATCGACACAGTGCGCCAATAGATTTCGTGGACGACAGTGGTGAGCGGCGGCGGGGGCAGGCAGGAGCGAGGCAAAGTTATCCCGACGACGACAAAGTACGCAAAACACAACACAGGTGACTCCGGCGTCGTAGGACTGCTCAGGCGCCGTCGGGGCATCGCCGAACGCCTCCAACTTTGTCAGAAGGGTCGTCGGACGACGCTAGACCCGCAAGACGCCCTCGCGGGCTCATGGCTCCTTCGCCTCTGCCGGTAGGGCAAAACGCAGCGCAGGCGACGCCCTCTGGCATCACGGGACTGCTCCGGCGTCGCCGGAAGAACCATCAGACGGCGTCAGACCCACACGACACCCTCGCGGGCTCGCGCCTCCGCCGGTAGGAAAAAAAATATTAAAATTCAACATTTCCCACTTTAAATACAAATTAAATAAGAAAAATAATAAAATTATTTATTTAAATCTAACATTTCCCTACATAAATATTATCACAATAAAATATATAAAATTATATTTATAATTAAAAAATAAATAAATAAATTTTATTAAATAATTTCTGAATTTCTTTTTCTGTTTTAAATATTATTTAAAAAATCTATAAAATAATCTTAAAAATCTAAAAAATTGTAATAATTCAATTTTATATTTTGATAATTTTTATTATTTTTTATTTATACTGTTTTAGTATTTAATTAATATTCTAATATTTTTTATCATTATATATATATAATTATTTAAATTAATATAAATTAATTAATTTATATAATTATCATATATAAAGTAGTATTTTAGTTAATTTTTATACTTATCAGTTATTATAGCATATTATAATGTTTTAATTTTAATTCGAATTATTAATAGATAATTTTATTTTAAAAAATTATATTTAATTATTTTTTTCTAACAATATTAAGTTGTTCAATAATTGAGAATTTATATAAAATTAATATACAACTTATTTTTAAATTATACACAATAACTATATTTATCTAATAATTAATATATATAAATAAAAAAATACCGAAACAGTACTGACACAGTACAATACGATACCGAAATCGTATCGTTCTGGTCTAGAACCGAAACCTCAATACGGGTCAAGATTTTAAACCATGCTCAGTGATTTTACTCAAAACTGTCATGATGTGTTGTCATCATCACATTTAAAACTAATGATAATTAAACAAATAAAAATTATAAGTGTTTATTTGAACCAAACAAATAAATTTCTAAAGGAATTCTGTTCAGTCGCTACAAGTATCTGAAACAGAAGGATTATTAACAGAACATAATTCCCTTGGAAACTCACCGCTGCTCTTTGGTTTGGTTGGGTTTGGTTTATTTAAAGAAGCGCAACAATGATTTTTTATCTAGTTTAGTTTGAAGTCACGGAGACCTCCATACTAGAAGATATACCACCTTATATTGAAAATTGTAATTATGGATGTCTGACAGTAGTCAACACAATTTTCATCTTTTGATAGGCATGAGTAAAATTGAACCTAAATAGTCAGGCTCAGAATTCCAGTATCTACATGTGATTATGACAGTGGACCAAAAGAACACATCGAATATTGAAAGAACCAAGACTACAAAACAATGGACAAAGATTCACTCATACCATATCGAGCAATAGCATTGCTTTCGAAAATGGCACCATCAGGCGTTTCCAACACAGGTACCTGAGCTCACGCATAACCAGAATATAAAGTAAGGATCAAACATCTTGTAAACATGATAATATTTGGACAAAAAAAAGGTGCTTACCTTCCCCATGGGGTTCAACTTAAGAAATTCAGGACTTTTATTAGTTACACCCATTTCAAAATTCTTAACCAGCTCAACTTGGACTCCAGTGTACTCTGCAGCAATAAGTGTCTTGAATGCATTCTTGTTACTTGTACAATGTAAAACCTGAGGACAACAATATCAGATAAGGGTGTCAAGGAAAAAGGAAGAAGGTTCAGGATGTACGATTGTATTGAGAATTTGAGGCACAACTCATCAATCTTTTATCAAGCCATTTTTTCTTCCGAACTACATCTTTTTGGGGGACAAATAATTTCTTCCCTTCTCATTTATTGATTCTTATTATTTTAACACTGCCGTAGAAAAAATGTTCATTCGCTTCTTATATAGTCTTATTATGAAGGATTTCATATAAATTTACGGTAAACTAACAATTGGCTTGACATCAGAGTCAATTGATGAATGAAGCACATGAAACCACATGCATATGCAGGTACATGGTGTGTGCTTAAGGTGCAATATTGCAGAAGCATATGTGGACACATGTAGCAGCATTAAACACCTAAAACAATGAGTAATGGTAATACATTTGAGACAAAACTCATGTTTCAGTTACTCTTTACAAGCATTTCTTTTTACTCCTATTCTACCCTTTCCAAGTCATAGTTGTGCAAAACCATCCCTACCTCCAGCTTAGGTAATATAATTGACTTAGCTTAAGTTGAAAAAGCACAATAAAAACAGTTTAATTTTAATAAAAGTGAAGCAGTCATGATTACAGAAACTGAAAATTTGTTCCGTAATGACTTAAGAAATGGAAGACATTCAAATTTTTGGATGGCAGGCACACTAAATTGATGTACTACCTAAACTGCATGCAATAAGATAAAATCTCGGTATGCATATGAGATACTTCAATAAAAATAAACACATACATTAGCATCCCTATTATACTACATCTAGGTAGCAGTCTGAAGCTAATTATGAGCAACTAGGAGGCTAGTATCATGCTCCATTGTTCACACTACAACATGGAGAGTATTCATTGAAAAATACTTGAAATGTGAAGACCTTCACAAATTTCCTAAATGGTACACCCAAAGGTGAGAATTTCCTATTGGGTCCCCAAGATTTCAGAAATTCCTAAAGAGGACACGTGTTTTTCTTTTAGATACCAACCAATTTCCCACCAATGGATAAGAAGCCATCAAGGTGATTTGACCTAACCATGTCAGAGTACAGCAGTAGAACTACAATTAGAATAATGGTCTTCCTAGAAATATGTTCATACTCTTATTTTTGTATTTAAGACACAAGGAAGCCATCAAGATACCAACCAATTTCCCACCAATGGATAAGAAGCCATCAAGGTGATTTGATCAAATCACCTTGTCGGACCTAACCATGTCAGAGTGCAGGAATAGAACTACAATTAGAATAATGGTCGTCCTAGAAACATGTTCATACTCTTATTTTTGTATTTAAGACACAAGAAAGCCATCAATATTTGTATTTAAGACACACTAGAATGCATAAAAAATATCATACTTGAAATTGGCATGGCCCTAGGAACACATCCATGCTTTTATTTTGTATTCCATACGCAAAAAGGCCATCAGAGTGATTTAACCCCAACAGCCCTCTGTTGTTGCAAATCCCTATGGTGCAAAATTACTCGGGAAACGACCGTATCAACTAGCTTGAAAAAGGTAACTAGATTCATAAGCACAATTCACGTTAAAATTACGGAAACATTGCATGAAATCAATAGAAAAAAAAGAACTTGCAAATAACAAACTAAAATTCGACGGTTCACGCACAATCAAAAAGATAAAGTATGTAATACACAACCAACTAAGAACTCACCAACGCCATCGAATTTTACTAATCAGTGACCGCCTTAGCTCCCAGATCTACTAATCACAACAAGTAAAAAAAAGATCACAAAATCAATACTTCAAGATCGATTCTACAAGAACAAGGCAAGGCTGAAAAAAAACAGTCAAGCAGGAAAATAAAGAGATCTCTATTCCGTGTGAGGTGCAGACGACTTACAGAGTGCAGACGGCGCTGGCAACGGAGGAGTCGCTGAAGATTGAGCCTCTGCTGACTATATATATGGGAGCGGCATGCTCGATCTAGGGCATAGCCGATCTCAATAACGATTCGGATGCCGTGCGCCAAAAGGATCCGATCCATTTAGATGCCTAACTCCACATGTTAATTTATCAAATACAAATATGAATAAGTATTTAGTAAAACTAAATTAATTAATCAAATTGAATCAATTTTTTTAACTAATCAAATTGATTTAATTTTTTAAATTAAATAAATATAAAATATCAATTAATTTGATAGAAAACGAATTAGCCTACATAATTGAATTTTCAATTTTATTTAATGAAATTCGATTTTGAAAAAAAAATATGATCTAAAATTTTGATTTTTATTAAAAAATTTAGTTTATTCATTTAACAGAATAAAAAATTTTAAAATCGAATCCGAACTGAATTGATTAATTTTTTTAAAAAAAATTAAAATTTTGAATAAATTGAATCGAATTTAAAAATTCAATCGATTCAATTAATTTAGTTGATTTAATCGAATTTTTACCTAACCCTAAATACAAATAGAATCAAAGGGCATGATTAATGTATCCTTTAGTAGACTTAAGTGCAAACTTAATCGTTCATTTACCTCTTAATTATGGCAAAAGGTGTTTTACTCGTCTTCAACATCACTATCAATCCATCTTAAGATTAACACAAAAAAGATAAATTATAGAACTATTAGTCTGCACAGTGACTAGTACATAAGGGAGACTGAGATTTGACATATAGATCTCATGATGATGACGTCTCATGTGCTAGTTATCAGTTCATCCCGTGAGAACTTCTTTGCCTTTTATGGTGGCAAAAGATTCGCTCATCCCCAGTGCCCCTGCCAAACTGTCCCGAGGTCAACATGGAGGAGGTAAATCACGGGGCTACTAGCACTGATAGTAATTAGTGCATAAGGAAGGGCAGACACTTGATTTCGTCAAGATTTGACTCGACCTCATACCTCATACCTCATGATGATAATGTCTCATTTGTTAGCCATCAGTCTATCCCATGGGACTCCTTTACTTCTTACCTCTTTATGCGATAAAAAGGTGAAACACTCACTCCAACCCCCCTCGCCAGTTTGCCCCAGAACCAACATGGAGAGATTTACACCCCATCAGTCCCATGGAACAAGATACTATAATTAACGAGGTTTTTCCAACCTCGAGTGATCGACCCGGTCCGATGGAAGTTTTTCATAAGCCGTCAGGATAAATCCGAAGTACTCGTGACGGGCGGTCTAGAAGTTCAATATCCCAAAGTTCGCGCCCTATTTTAAACAAAAATCCTGCTAAATATACGGTAGCTGATGATCAAACTGTAGATACTTAAGATGATAACTAATCATCAATCCATTGCATTATAACCCCCGGAGCCTCTTACCTCTTTATGACAAAAAAAAAAACGAAATCGCTCGCCCGCAACGCCCCCGCCGCACCCGTCCCAAGGCCATCACGAGGGAGGTAAATCACGATCCCTGAAGTAATTAGTGCACAGTTGGGCCGAGAATTGATACACCAAACAACCAGAGTTTTAATCTAGCGTGCCTCGCACGACTCGAACCCAGGACCTCTTAGACAACACCCCCATGCACTAATCACTCCGGATCTCCATGGGGACCTCTTATGCAAAAGGTGGAACCGCCACCCAACGACCCCCTGGTCTCTGCCCCACAAGTGTCCAGAGGGGATAAATCACGGTGAATGCTGGTGTGGTAAGGCGCCTGGGGTCGAGAGATTTTTTTTTAAATAGCGGCCGAGGTTTTATCCCCCGTGTATACCGTCGACCCTCGACCCTGAGACCTCCGTTGTAAGTGGCAAGCGCCTCACCATCCGATCCAACCCGTGAGGGCTCCATGGGACCTCTTATGGATCAAATGGTGAGTAGCTCTAATTTTTGTTTTTTTATTTGTTCCACGAAAGAATTTTATGCGTATAGATATCTTTTTATGGAAGGACAATCTTAGAGGGAAAAAAAACATATATTGTTCTATTCGATGAACAAAGAAGAATATAAGACTATTAGAGATTAGTAATCATCAAGACAGAGGTTTCACTGACCAAACGAGCAGAGGTGTTTATGAATAAGAGGCAAGAGCAGAATACATAGTTATAATTCGCATTCTTCTGTTCACTAGTATAACTTGATTGATAGAAGTTTGATATTTAACTATCTAAAAAAGTAGATAATTAAATCGATTTCGAAAAAAAAACTCTTTTACTCTCATTGTTCGATAAAAAATAATCAAAATAGTTTATATGTTATATTGATTGATTAAGTAAATTATTTATATAATTTCAAATTTTTATATTGTGACGAAATAAATTGTATTATATTATTTCATTATTTATTTATAATATAAAAGTAATTAATCATATTTTATTGTAATATAATTTTAATTAAATAAAATATTTTCATCGTCCAAATTAAACAATATATCATAAATTTTAACCAAATATAATCCAAAAGTGTATTTGTATCCATAAATATTTAGATATAACAAAAAATGATATCATAATACACACAACCATTAGGAACCCACATATGAGCTAACAAATTCTCTTTATTCACTTTTTCCTTTATCATATTGAGATTGATTATAATACTGTTTATCATATTGAGATTGATTATAATACTGATCTGAAATGGCAATGTAAATTGAAATATAAAAGATATAAAAAATCACATTAATAATTTAGGTAGCAGATGAAAAGATGTGGTACATGGTACATATCTAACTGAATAAGTTAGGATTACTAATATGTATCTAACTGAATAAGTTAGGATTACTAATATGTATCTAACTGAATAAGTTAGGATTACTAATATGTATCTATCTGAATGAGTTAGGATTACCCATATGTATCGTCATCATAGCAAAACAAATTTCAATCACGAGTGACACGTAATGTAAAAAATACGTGTGTGTATATATATACATCATAAATAAAAGTTAAAATTAGAAATAACCATATGAAAAATTTTAAAATAACTTTCTAAAATTTTTGGAAAGATTTGCAGGGATAATTGGGTATAAGATAGGTTAGATACAAAGTAATTAAGGAAAATCTAAATTTTTCTTATATATAGAGCTGTCAGACGGGTCAACCCGTGTCGGGGCGGGGTAACCCATCATCATGGCGGGTTGGGAAATCCCCAAAGCAACCCAATCCAAGATGGGTCGCGGGTTAGATGGGCCAACCTGCGGGCCCATCAAAAATTAAAAAATATATAAAAAAATGTATACTCAATATTTTACTTCGAAAAAGTTTCATGAATCTAATATATTAAGAAATATATATTTTAAATATAAATGGATACAAACGAGTACTCATGTTTGATAAAAGGTATTATTTTTTATTTCAAAATTATAATAAAGAAAGATAATAAATTGACATAAAATTTGACTAACATGTGATTTTCAATCCGCGGGCCAACCCAAGCCCGTCGTGGGGCGACCCGTGCAGGTCGCGGGCCTAGGCGGCCCACGGTGGGCTTGAGTTGCTAAAAGTCCAACCTAACCCGCTTAAATTGTTTGGCAGGCGGGCCAACCCGACAGGTCTAACCCAAATTGAAGGTTATATATATATATATATATATATATATATATATATATATATTATATATATATATATATATATATATATATATATATATAAACTCCTCCCTTTATTCTTTCCCCCGTGCCCTAAGCTTCCGCCGCAACCCCCTCTCTGCGTCGACCACCTCCCATCGCAATTCCCCTCTCCCGAGCTCCGCCCGATGTCGTGCGGTTTGCCGCCTCGTGAGAGCCTGAAGCCGGCGATCCTCTTCTCGAGTGCAATCCCTCTTTCTCCTTTGCACTGTCGACACCTCCCTCCCCTCCTCACCATCGCACTGTTAGTGCAATCGACCCAAGTTTGATTGAATAGATCATGAGTTTTGATATGTGTGTCAATATGATTAAGTTAGATTTTCATATTAATTTGATCTGTGTTTGAGTCATGCAGGACTTGGTAGAACACACATATGGATGATCTCATCCTAGTGCTCGGTTCCTCGAGTCGGTGAAGGATGGAGCATCCGAGAGACCGCTGGACAAGGAGCAACGGAGTGGAGCCAAAGGGAAGTAGACTTCAAGGCATACACGAAGGATGACATGGAGACAAGCCGAGAGCTTGGATGCATCCAAAGGACGAGAGTCGTAGGAAGAAAGCTTCAAAGGGCGACTCCGGAGAGGATGAGTGTGAGAGTATAACTATAACAGTCGACTGGTATGAGAACCAGTTGACTGAACCTTCTGTAAGGTGGAAACAACGACATCTGTTGACTGGCCTGGATGGCGTCAATTGATCTTTCTGTTGGGTCGAACAGGGTGTATCAGTCGACTAGTCTGGGCACCAGTCGACTGGTCTGTTCCAATTTCAGCCGTTAGACTAGCCGTTCTTTGGACACCAATTGGTCGGTCTTGGTGGCAGTAGACTGGTGTCGGGGCTGAGCTATTCTATTAAGCTCTCTCCTCTATTAAAAGAGGAGCTTGAGACTTGAGAAGGGTTAGCTGTGTTGTGTGTAAAATCCTATTGCTTAAGCTCTCAAGCCTTCTCAATTCCTCAAACCCTAGTTTCAATCTTGTAAAGGGATGAGAGACTTTGTGAGAGGTTGCACTCCACCGAGAAGGAGTGAGCTCTAATGGGAGATTGCCGGAGATTGATTCACCGAAGGATCAAGGGTTCGTCCACCTCTGTTGGTGCTTGGATGGCTAGAGAGGGGGGGTGAATATAGCCAGAAACTTGAAACTTAGCAGTTTTTGATTTTCTCTGCACTTAAGAGGTTAGACAGCGGAAGCAAAACAGGTGCAGAAACTATATGCAGAAACTAAGTAACAATCAAAACTCTAACGCAAGGATATACAAGGTTCGGGGATAACTTGCCCCTACTCCTTGGCGTGCCCGTAAGGTGGGCGATCCCTTGATCGTCGGCAGATCAAGCCCCGGAAATTCGGATATCAAATCCTCCTTCTCGGTGGAGAAACCTCTCCACACAAAATATCTCAAATGTATCAGAAATTAAGCACAGAGACAACAAGGAAGATCTTACAGATCGCTAGCAAAGCATAAGGATGAGAAATGTGAGAGCAGATCACCAATGCAAGAGCTCCCAGCTCTTCGTTTGCTTGCTTATCCACTCGTGACTCCCTCCACAGACTCAAGGTTACAGCTTTGCAAGAGATCGCTTCAATTGATTCACAGTAGTGCACAACAGATGATCGAGCCAAGCTTTCGATGTCGGGAACTCTTGAGCTCCTTCTCCACTCCACGGCTTATCCTGCTTCCATCGCCAGGTCACACGTTCCTCTGCAGCAGCTCCCAGCTGCTCACCTGCAACAGCCAACTACCCCTGACCTCCTCTGGACTCACTGAATCCCCTCCAGTCGAGCCCCAGGTCATCAGCTCCTCAGCCGTTGCAGCTCACGCCAGAGAATGTTACAACCTGCGGAAGCAAACTGCCAAACCTGCTGTAGGTAAAGCCTTTGTTTAACTTCCCTTGGATGATCCCTGAGTCACCTGCACACTTAGCAGCTCATTAGGGCAGTAAATCAACAGAGAATCAAACACTCAGAAGTTAAGAGCAGAGAAAGCAGACGTGATCAGACGTGATCAGAGCGTCTGACAGCGTGTTTGAATTAAAGTGATCGGTCACCGGACCGATCCAGGGATCGTGGATCGGTCACCGGACTGATCCACAGCTTTGCCGGGATTCCCAGCTTTCGCAGCCACAAGGGCCTGATCGGTCACCAGACCGATCAGGCTGTGCCCTGATCGGTCAGTAGACCGATCAGGAAGCTCTCTGACCGATCAGGCTCCAGCCTGATCGGTTATAAGGAGAACTCCGCGACAATTGATCGTTCACCAAAACGATCTGAACAGTATCTCCTGATCGGTCACCAGACCGATCAGGAGCCAAGCAGTAAGTGAACTGCTTGCTCCCTGATCGGTCACCAAACCGATCAGGAGCCGAGCAGTAAGGTTCCCAAACTCACTGTATGCTCCCTGATCGGTCACCAGACCGATCAGACATAGCTGGATCGGTCACCAGACCGATCCACGAGGGAACTCCGTGCCAAACTCCTTGATCAGTCACCAGACCGATCTAGGCAAAGCCAAATCCACTCCAATTCACGAGAACAAGCCTCCAGCCCTTCTCTGACTCGTGCTTGGTCCCTTGGACCAAGACTCCATGCCCAGTCTCACTCACCGGGACTTCAACCTAGCCCTCCAAGCTAGGACCTGACCCTCCAAGCCGGGATTTCATCCAATCTAGCCCTCCAGGTTAAGACGTGGCCCTCCAAGCCAGGGTTTCATCACCTAACCCTCCGAGTTAGGAATTTTCACACCTAGCCCTCCAAGCTAGGACTTTTCCACACCTAACCCTCCATGTTAGGAATTTTCATACCTAGCCCTCCAAGCTAGGACTTTTCCACACCTAACCCTCCATGTTAGGAATTTTCATACCTAGCCCTCCAAGCTAGGACTTTTCCACACCTAACCCTCCAGGTTAGAAATTTTCACACCTAGCCCTCCAAACTAGGACTTTCCCACACCTAACCCTCCAAGTTAGGAATTTTCACACCTAGCCCTCCAAGCTAGGACTTTCTCACACCTAACCCTCCAAGTTAGGATTTCACCCACCTAGCTTCTCAAGCTAGGACCTGACCCTCCAAGCCAGGCTTTCATCAAACCTAGTCCCACTAGGTATGCCTAGTCCACGACCAGGACTTAATTTCAATCATCTCATCAACCTAAACTAAAATCGGTGTCAACACCAAAACAACAATCAAGGTCAGACTGCATCAACAATCGCCCCCTTTTTGTTGTTTGACAACCCGATTTTAAGTTTAGGAATTTAAATCCAATTATCTCAAATCTCAGAATTGTAGGAGAATCTAATTATCTCAAATCTCATAATTGTAGGAGAATCCAATCATCTCAAATCTCAGATTTGTAGGAGAATCAGGATCCTCCCCCTACAACATTTAAACTCATAATCGTCCTAAACTTAACCAACCACACTCTCTCCCTTTGTCAAACATCGAAAAGGGTGTAGACTGGTTGTTAAGTTTAAACATACTCCCCCTCAACCCTAGGGGTTTCCCAAACCAACATAAGATTTTATTTAATTTTGAAAACATATGAAAACATATGATAAATGTAAAGCATGGCAAAACAATCATATGTATCATATGAACATGGAGTAGCAATAAAACAGGAACTAGAAATAAACATGAAGCAGTAACATGATATACATGAAATCAGTCATAGTGTCAGATGCATCACACAACATCAGAATATAGTCAAGTGCAGCAAAAATCCAAGACAGACAAATAGTTAGATGCATATCAATGCATCAAAGTATAGTCAACAACACCACCAAGACATAACATGCAACACAGTCAAATCACCAACCATGAAAACAAGATCAGAGTACAGCCATAGTCAATCGTCGGCCGGGGGGGGGGGGGGGGTCATCGGCTGTGTCATCATCAGGTACAAAGGACCCCGGTGCAGTACTGCCAGAAGGCGTAGATCCAGGAAACGTGTGCTAGCGCCACTCGTCATACCATGTCTGCTACAGAGAACGAACCCCCGAGACATCGGATTCCAATGCGTGAAGTCGGCGATTGAAGGATTGAAACTCCGACCGGACCTCCTCGCGCCAGAGCTCAGAGATGTGACACTCATGCTGCATCATCAGCTCCAGCTCCAAGACCTGCCAGCGGATGTCTGGATCTGGCTCATAATCATAGTCCGCTGCTAGTATGGGCGCCTCCTGATGAGCAGCAGCATCTGCCGGTGCCTGAATGTGTGCACCCCTAGGTAGCTCTCCAAGACCCTGCCCGTCCTTCTATACAAGAGCCCGATCCTGATCCCTGATGATGATGCCAGACTTGGCAAACGCCCGCCTGCCAAGTCAGTAATCCTGTCTAACCATGGGCATTGTCCTGCCCTTGGTTACATCAACACCTACTTACATAAGTCAGTCAGTGATGACGTGACCGAACGGTATATACACAGTGCGACGAATGGGCTCTCGATAGGAAATAATCGACTGAAAGATGCTCTCCATAATATCAAAGTCAAGGTGGCGATGCATGCCATAAAGCATCAGACAGTGATAAGGTCGGATCTCAGTTAAGGGTTTTGAGGTGATCGACAAAATGCAGTTGGTGATTATCTTGAACAGAATGTAATCAGTAGGGGAAAGACGGAGGACCGCAATGGTCGGAAAGTCAGACCCTAACTCATCAAGACCAGCTGGTCGAGGATGGCCAAAGAAGTGCTGATATATGTCATCGGGGGTGACGCCAGCAAAAAGAGCCAATAAAGGGTCAGGAAGCTCTGGGTAGATAGAATAAAAATTAGGCGATCGACGACCGCCCAGATACTCCGCCAAGATGTCGTAAGAGAAGTCAAGATTCTTCTTGGTTACTCGGGTCATGAAATCAAATCCCCCTTGAGTTCCTTGTTGTAAGTTATTGTAGAATTCGGACACGAGATCATAGTTGATTGTCCGCTCAAGGGAAAGGAGAAAGCCGAAGTTGTAGAAGGTAATCACCTCCATAATGGAGGGACAATGCTCAGACAGGAAAGGTCCATCAATGGACCGGCAAGAAAGCAACTTGAAAGTTCGGGACTGGAATGCTTACTCACAAGCAGCGTTAGGGAATCGGGAACTCGAAGAAGGCTGAGGCCTTCGAGAAGGGGCAGATGATGAAGGGCCTTTGCCCTTGGAGGACCCTTCAGTGGGTTCCTTGTGTTGGTGCAGAAAGCACCCAAGTCGAACCTGAGTTTTGATAATGGCAACAGGGCTCAAAAGTTAAGTCTGACTTGTTATCTAATATGTTACTCTAGTGTGCAGGGTAAAAAGCCCTAGCGAAGGACTGCTAGGCACTGGCGAAGGAATGCCAGGCTACTAAAGCCCTAGCGAAGGACTGCTAGGCACTGGCGAAGGAATGTCAGGCTACTGAAGCCCTAGCAAAAGACTGCTAGGCACCAGGCGAAGGACAGCTTGGGACTGAAGCCCTAGCGAAGGAATGCTAGGCACCGGGCGAAGGACAGCTTGGTATCCAAGACCTGGCGAAGGACCGCTAGGCAAAAGTCCAACCAGAGGAGCGGTTGGCAACAAGTATATTCTCCCGAGAGGAGTAGGTGAGGACGCGTTCCCCATAGAGGGAACAGTGGGCGTCGGTTCGACCTAGGGCTCCATTTTGGAGGCCCAAAGTCAGAACCAAGACAGCTAAGGCTGTATAAAAATTAATATGTTGCTACTTTTTAGACTAACCCTGGATGCAGGACCGAAAGACCGAGTGTCTGCAGCTCAGAGAGCCTCAAAGGAGTGAGGCAGAAGTTGAGCAGGGCGCCCCGGATGTTCCGGGCGCCCCCAAGGTGAAGACCAACCAACAGGAGCAAAATCCGCTTCGATAGTTGACTGTCGGGGCGCCCCGGATGCTCCGGGCGCCCCCATCACGCGGGCGCCCCGCATGCTGTGGGCGCCCCCAGCGCCAACTACCGAAGCAGCTCCCCTCGAAGCCAACAGATGAGAGCTTGACCCGGTCAATACGGGCGCCCCGAGCGTTCCGGGCGCCCCGGTCAAAGCTGATCCCGAATTTGAAGAGATCAGAAGCTGACCGAGCAAATGCCGGATCGACCGACACGTGGGGGGGGGGGGGCGCCCCCGACGATCCGGGCGCCCCCAGGGCTATATAAAGGGCCCTCGACCCCAAGGCTCAGACAACAATTCATTCAACGCTTCTACGCTCTTCTGCTCCCGCGCTCTGCTCCGGAAACCTCCCAACTCGAGCCGACGACGTCCCTCCGCTCCGAAAAGTCAATCTACATCGGACGTCGGTAACGAAGAGCAATTTCCTTTTTGTGTTTACGATACTGCAATTGTAATATTGATTTGTAAACCATTTTGCGAAAATATAGAATTGCCCGCAGTAAACGGTCAACGATCGTGGGCCTTGGAATAGGAGTCGACCTAGGCTCCAAACCAAGTAAAAATATCTGTGTTCGCGTGTTTTTGTTTTTAATCTTCCGCTGTGCAATTTCTCTATCTCAAATCCGAACGTTTTCCGATATTCACCCCCCTCTATCGGCTCTCTCGATCCAACAAGTGATATCAGAGCGGGGTAGTTCAAATTTGGTGCAACCACCAGTTTGAAAATTTTTCAGATTTTTTTATTTATTTATTTCTTTTTCTCGTTCGAATTTCTACCAATATATTTTCATTCGAATTTCTTCTCGTTGATCGAGGTTGGTGCAACACCACTCGACGAATATTTACTTTATCCCGCACTACTAATCCAAGACCAAGTCTTGGGAAAAATTTTTTCTGTTAGTTATTTTCAGATTAAATGACCATGCAAGAAGGATTTAGCACCGCAAGACCTCCACTTTTCAGTGGAGAAGGCTTTTCCTACTGGAAAAGTCGAATGGAGGTCCACCTGAAAACTCAGGTGGACATGTGGATAATCATCCAGTCCGGACTGGAGATTCCGAAGAACGATGAAGGAGTACCGCAAACCTACTCAGAATGGGACAACGCTCTGAAGCGCAAAATTGAAGCCGATGCAAAGGCGACTCAAACCCTCCAATGCGGCTTAACAAAAGAGGAGCTGAACCGGGTGGGCCCCTTCAACAGTGCCAAGGAGCTGTGGGCAAAATTGATCGAGCTGCACGAAGGAACATCAGACACTCGCATCAGCAAGAGAGATCTGCTCCTGAACAAACTATATACCATCAAGATGGCCGACAACGAAACAGCAGCCCAGCTTCACGCACGAATCCAAGAATTAATGAACGGTCTTCACACTATTGGTCACAAGGTCGAAAACCGTGACCTAATAAGGTATGCCTTAAACGCTTTCCCTAGAAACACCTTGTGGGCATCTATGGTAGATGCATACAAGGTCTCAAGGGATCTTTCAAAAATAAAATTAGATGAATTATTTTCCGAATTAGAACTGCATGAACAAACTAACTGCAATTTGGCCGAGAAAGGTATTGCCTTTGTTGCAGGAAAAACTGGAAGGTCAACAAAGAAGAAACCTCAACCTGAACCCGAGTCTAACTCAGACTCAGACTCAGAAGACGAAGAAGGAGATCGACCTAAGCTGGTCCGACTGGCCCGAAGCTACTATAAAGAATTGAAGAACCAAACCAACAGAAGGAAGGCCAACCGAAGAAAGGACGAACCAGCTGAACCCACAAATGACAAAAACAAGCCCAACGTGACTTGCTACGAGTGCAAGAAGAAGGGCCACTACAAGACAGAGTGTCCAAACCTGAAGGAGACCAAGAAGACAAGAAGAAAGAAAGCACTCCAAGCAACCTGGGACGAATCTTCCTCAGAAGAAGAAGAAGAAGCACCCCAGTCAAACCTACTAGCCCTGACCGCCTCAGAAGAAGTCGAGACCGAGTCAGAGTCAGAACAAGACAACGGCAGACTAACCTTTTCAGAAGACGGCGAAATCAAGGTAAGTGGTTTCAATAGAAGTCAGCTAAATGAACTTATTTCGTATCTTTCTCGAGATTTGGCGAAAGTCAAACTCCGAGTCGAATCCCTCCGACAGGAAGTAAAACTCCTGAAAGAGGGAGCTGACTCTAAATTCTTAACCGAGAAAGTTCAAGAAGGAACTCCTACTCAAGTTGAAAAACTTGAGAAAGAGAACTCCTCCCTGAAAACTCAGGTTAAGGATCTTAGAGCTGCCTTAGAACGATTCACTTCTGGTTCCAAGGGTCTTGACATGATTCTTGGAAAATAGAAGTCCGTTCTAAATTGATCCGGACTTGGCTATAGAACCAAATCCCGACAAAGATCTTACTTTGCTGTACTGAATCAGTCTAGAAATAAAGTTCAGGCATGGGTACCTAAACTGTACCTGAACAAACCAACTGGATCAAATCAGTATTGGATCCCCAAGGACAAGATTCACATCTTGCCTAATCATTACCGTGGCTTTAGTCCAGGGGGAGCCAAATTAAAAACTATATTTATTGTTAAATAGAATTTAATTCTTGCAACTTGCTTGATTGATTGTTTATTTTCTGCAATTTACCATGCTTAGACTTAGGAATGGTTAGTATAAGGACTGAACAAACTTAACTGAAACTTGACAACATAGTATTGGGTGGAGGTGAGATGATAGTACGTTAGGGAAACCAATTCTAATAAGGTCAAGTTTACTTGGTCTCTTTAGACTGGTGAAACTAGCCGAAGCTACCGATCCAAAATCCAAACTAGTTAGACCAGAACTTTTCAAAGATTAATTTTGAAAATGAAATTTCATTAAACGGCTTTGTCAAGGAAAGGGTTGATGATCCAATAAGGCTACGGCCAAAGAAGGCCTAGTGCCTTGCCAAGACCTGGAAGCAAATTTTTAAATTTCAAATTCAAATTACTTTTTGTCAAATTCAAATCTAACACAAATTTTCAGTTAAGTATAGATTCAAACATTTCCTTTCAAAATAAATTTAACTGTTTTCAAAAATTAATTTAAGGTTTTCAAAATAAATAATTTTTCAAAATAATTTTACTTATCAAAACCTGTCTCACAAAACCTATAAGGCTAACGTGGTTGAAAACCTTAGATTTGGGTGAGACAGACTAGGCAGTGAAACTCAATTTAAGCTATTCCTGACTCTAATTGGATCCAAATCAATAAAACTCTTTATGTGTAGGAACATAAAGATTTGGACCAATGGATGTTGGATAGCGGTTGCTCCAGACACATGACTGGAGATAAATTGAAGTTCACCAAACTCAAGTTCAAGAACCTAGGCTCAGTGGCATTTGGCAACAATGCTACACTCAAGGTAATTGGGTCAGGTAATATTGAGCTTAAATCTGACTTTATTATTAAGAAGGTTCTGTTGGTTGAAAACTTCAAATTTAACTTGCTTAGCATAAGTCAGTTATGTGATTCTGGTTATATAGTCACCTTCAACAATTCTAACTGCCTGATTAGAAATGTACAAGACTCAGAAATCATGCTTAAGGGCACTAGGAAAAATAATGTATACACTATAAACCTTCCCTTAATACCCAAATGTATGTTAACTCAGTTAGAACAATCAAACCTCTGGCATAGGAGACTAGGTCACACTAATCTAAGGACTATCTCAAAAGTCACCCAACTTGGCCTAATCAAAGGTATCCCCAAAATTAAAAACAATGAAAACCTAATATGTGAATCATGTAATCAAGGTAAACAAACCAAATCTAATCACAAATTAATCCAATCTGACCTAACTCAAACCACACTTGAGCTCCTGCACCTTGACCTATTTGATTCACATGGAGCCAAGTCACTAAGCGGGAACCGATACTGCTTAGTAATAGTTGATGATTATTCTAGGTTCACCTGGGTTAGGTTTCTAAAAACCAAAGATGAAACCCTAAACCTATTTAATGATTTCTGTAAATTAATTGAAAATCAAAATGATACTAAAATTAAAAGACTTAGGAGTGACCACGGGGGAGAGTTTGAAAATCAACGGTTCGAGGAATTCTGTAAGGTCAATGGGTATTTACATGAATTTTCATGTCCTAGAACCCCCCAACAAAATGGGATAGTCGAAAGAAGAAATAGAACATTACAGGAAGCCGCTAGGGCTATGCTCAACGAATTTAACTTAGCAAACCAATATTGGGCAGAAGCGATTAGTACGGCTTGTTACATCCAAAATAGGGTTCTGATCAACAAGCGACACAACAAAACACCCTATGAACTGTACTACCATAGACTCCCAAATCTACACTACCTAAGGGTCTTTGGATGCAAAGTCCATATCCTAAACACCAAAGACTATTTAGGGAAATTTCAGTCCAAGTCAACCCCAGGTATCTTCCTAGGATACTCAACCACAAGTAGAGCCTATAGAGTTTATAACAAACAAACTAAGAAAATTGAAGAAACAACAAACTTAATATTTGATGAAGAAATCAACTCAACATCTGATAATCCAGACCTAACTTCATCAAATTCTGATCAAGAAAATAATGAACAAACTAGTGAACCTTTAATTGAACCCTTAAACGAACTAACTATTGAACCAATTAATGAGTCAACTGAACCAATTATCGAACCAACAAATGAACCAGCCCAACGAGTCGAATCAAATAGTGAACCGAACCGACCAGCCGGACCTGAGGCTAAACCAAGTTCTAGAAGAACCAAGAAACCCAGACTCAGTCACCCAACCGATCAAATTGTGGGCGATCCAACTCTAGGAGTCAGGACTAGATCCTCTTATAGAAACCTTAGTCAAATAGCTATGATATCAAAAATAGAATCCAAAACTATAGATGAAGCCCTACCTGACCCTGATTGGATCATAGCTATGCAAGAAGAATTAGCCCAATTTGAGAGGAACCAAGTCTGGGAACTAGTGCCTAAACCTGAAGGCAAATTCATCATTGACACTAAGTGGGTCTTTAGGAATAAGCTAAATGATCAAGGAGAAATAGTTAGAAATAAAGCCCGCTTAGTAGCGAAGGGATTCAGCCAAGTAGAGGGATTAGATTACGATGAAACATATGCCCCAGTAGCTAGACTTGAGTCCATTAGAATGTTGTTAGCCTTTGCATCCCATAAAGGATTTAAGTTATATCAAATGGATGTAAAGTCAGCTTTCCTAAATGGATTCATTAAAGAAGAAGTTTATGTAGGACAACCCCCTGGGTTTAAGGACTTAGACAAACCTGACCACGTTTACAAACTAACTAAAGCACTATATGGACTAAAACAAGCACCTAGGGCCTGGTATGAACGTTTATCAACTTACTTAATCTCTAAAGAATTTAAACAAGGACAAATTGACTCAACCCTGTTTATTAAAACCCTAGGAAAAGATATATTTATTGCCCAAATTTACGTAGATGACATAATCTTTGGGTCCACCAACTCGAACTTTCTAAAAGAATTTGTTAAAATAATGGAAAACGAATTTGAAATGAGCCTAGTTGGTGAACTTAACTTTTTCCTAGGCTTACAAATTAAACAAACTAAGGATGGAAACTATGTCCATCAATCCAAATATGCTAAAGAGTTAATAAAGAAATTCAAAATGGATAACTCTAAAAGCATAGGTACCCCCATGGCCACTAATGTAAAAATAGATAGTGACCCTGATGGTAAACCAGTGGACCTTAAACTCTATAGAAGTATGATAGGTAGTCTACTGTACCTTACAGCCAGCAGACTTGACATTCTTTTTGCTGTAGGAATGTGTTCTAGATACCAAACCTGTGCTAAGGAAACGCACTTAGCAACCCTAAAAAGAATACTAAGATATGTAAAGGGCACCCTAAATGTAGGGATTTGGTATCCTAGAACCTCAACCTTCAATTTGTCAGGATACTTCGATTCTGACTATGCTGGCTGCAAATTAGATAGAAAGAGCACAAGTGGAAGCTGCCAACTATTAGGAAATAGTCTAGTAAATTGGTGCAGCAGAAAACAACACTGTGTAGCTCTGTCTACAACGGAAGCTGAGTATGTAGCCTTAGGAGAGTGTGTAGCACAACTTTTATGGATGATGCACACTCTTAAGGACTTCCAGCTTAACTACACCCAAACTCAAGTATTTATTGACAATATAAGTTCAATTAATCTAACTAAAAATCCAATCCAACATTCCAGAACCAAACACATAGAAGTCAAACATCACTTTGTAAGAGACCATGTAGCCAGGGGTGAAATAGTACTTAAGCATATAGACTCTAAATCCAACCTAGCTGACATACTCACAAAATCCTTACCTGATTCTGAGTTCAGCTCACTAAGAAGGCAGTTAGGATTGTACTCTGTAGAATAGGTTAACTCTACTTTTTAATTTCTTACTGCTTTACTTGATTTTAAAAAAAAATCAGTTTCTAAAAGAACTTGAAAAACTGGTTTATTTAATTTCAAAATCAGTTTTTAAAATTTTTTTTGGTTTTATTTCAAAACTACCCCCTTTCAAAACTAGGGCTTTTTCGCAAATGAACTTAGCCTAGGCCCTAACCATAGAACTGCATGCACCTATAGATTTAGAAGCAAGCATCTCACAAGCACCTTAGGGTACTTTTGATTGATAACCTAGAAAGGGTTGAGATGCTTAGGTCTTTGCCTTAATTCAAGATACTTTAAGTCAGTGCATCTGCAGTAATTGGGGCACTAAATACAACTTACACAGCAATCAAGTTAAGTGTCAAGTTTAGAAAATCTAACAAAAACACTTAACTTGACTAACCCTAGCAAAAACTACTGTTTATAACAGTTAGTAAGTAGCTAATTGGGTTAGACAGGTCCCTACAAGAGAAAAGTAACTAATTTGGTTTAAGTTTTATCATAAATTGGTTCAGTACAGCAAAATCATGCAAATATTTTCCATTATGAAAGTTATTTAAGTTATGCAATTTAATTTCTGCTCTATTTATCTTTTTGATATATGACAAAGGGGGAGAGATAAGAAAGGAGAGAATTTAAAAATTTTTTTGCATTTAAAATTTTTGTTTAAAATTTTTTTGTAGAATACTTTTCTCTCGAAATTTCAAAATCTATCCTTTATTAAAAAAATACTTAACTAAGCTTTTCTAAAGTACTAAGTTTTTCAAAGTACTAAAGCACTAAGTTTTTCTTACTTAAGCTTGTCAAAAATTTTCTCACTTAAGCTTTTCAAAACTTTCCTAGTACTTAAGCTTGTCAAAAATTTTCTCACTTAAGCTTTTCAAAACTTTCCTAGTACTTAAGCTTGTTAAAAAAAATTGTTAAGCTTGTCAAAACTTTTTAAAGTACTTAAACTTTTCAAAACTTTTCAAAAGTACTTAAGTTTTTCAGAAAAACTTAAGCTTTTCAGAAGCACTTAAGTTTGTGTTAACTTCACGAAGTACTTTAAAACTTAGAGTTTTTCAAAACTTTTTTGAAGTACCATAAACTTAAAACTTTCAATTTGTTGGTACTCAAACTAAAGTTTGAAAATCCTTCTTAAACTTAAGTTTTCAAAGTTGTCTAAATAAACTTAAGCTTTCAAAATTTACTAAGTATTTGAACTCAAAAATTCTCTACAAGTATAATTTTTTTCCTAAGTATTCAAACTTTAAACTTAGAACTTAGTGTCGAAAACCCCACGAATTTTTGAAAAATCCAGGGGGAGATTCCTTCCAGGGGGAGGGAACAAAAGGTAATTTGTATATGCCTTGATTAAACTTAACTTTTTGAACCAGGGTTGCCATAAATCAAAAAGGGGGAGATTGTTGGTGCAGAAAGCACCCAAGTCAAACTTGAGTTTTGATAATGGTAACAGGGCTCAAAAGTTAAGTCTGACTTGTTATCTAATATGTTACTCTAGTGTGCAGGGTAAAAAGCCCTAGCGAAGGACTGCTAGGCACTGGCGAAGGAATGCCAGGCTACTGAAGCCCTAGCGAAGGACTGCTAGGCACCAGGCGAAGGACAGCTTGGGACTGAAGCCCTAGCGAAGGAATGCTAGGCACCGGGCGAAGGACAGCTCGGTATCCAAGACCTGGCGAAGGATCGCTAGGCAAAAGTCCAACCAGAGGAGCGGTTGGCAACATGTATATTCTCCCGAGAGGAGTAGGTGAGGACGCGTTCCCCATCGAGGGAACAGTAGGCGTCAGTTCGACATAGGGCTCCATTTTGGAGGCCCAAAGTCAGAACCAAGACAGCTAAGGCTGTATAAAAATTAATATGTTGCTGCTTTTTGGACTAACCCTGGATGTAGGACCGAAGGACTGAGTGTCTGCAGCTCAGAGAGCCTCAAAGGAGTGAGGCAGAAGCTGAGCAGGGCGCCCCGGATGTTTCGGGCGCCCCCAAGGTGAAGACCAACCAGCAGGAGCAAAATCCGCTTCGACAGTTGACTGTCGGGGCGCCCCGGATGCTCCGGGCGCCCCCATCTCGCGGGCGCCCCGCATGCTGCGGGCGCCCCCAATGCCAACTACCGAAGCAGCTCCCCTCGAAGCCAACAGATGAGAGCTTGACCCGGTCAATACGGGCGCCCCGAGCGTTCCGGGCGCCCCGGTCAAAGCTGATCCCGAATTTGAAGAGATCAGAAGCTGACCGAGCAAATGCTGGATCGACCGACACGTGGGGGGGGCGCCCCCGACGATCCGGGCGCCCCCAGGGCTATATAAAGGGCCCTCGACCCCAAGGCTCAGTATAACAATTCATTCAACGCTTCTACGCTCTTCTGCTCCCGCGCTCTGCTCCGGAAACCTCCCAACTCGAGCCGACGACGTCCCTCCGCTCCGAAAAGTCAATCTACATCAGACGTCGGTAACGAAGAGCAATTTCCTTTTTGTGTTTACGATACTGCAATTGTAATATTGATTTATCAACCGTTTTGCGAAAATATATAATTGCCCGCAGTAAACGGTCAACGACCGTGGGCCTTGGAGTAGGAGTCGACCTAGGCTCCGAACCAAGTAAAAATATTTGTGTTCACGTGTTTTTGTTTTTAATCTTCCGCTGTGCAATTTTTTTATCTCAAATCCGAACGCTTTCCGATATTCACCCCCCCTCTATCGGCTCTCTCGGTCCAACACCTTGCCCTTAGTGGATTTTCTAAAGGATGGAATCATTGGGTCAATTTAATCATAATGATGATCACAAGAAGATAAGGTCAAGTTTAGTTTTAATCAGTAGGGTAAGGTCATGGTAAGGTCACGACATCAAATTGAATGAATCAAATCACGACACAAGAAAAGGAATTTGAAGTTTAAGACATTGATCATAATAGAAAATAATCAAATAAAGTTAGGTTTAATCAATGAGATCCATGTCATGGTGATGAAAGGTCACGGCAAGAGTAGGGTCACAACACAAAAAGAAACCACAAGAAAAAAACACATGGTTAGCCTAAACATCACAAATCTTAAAAAGTAAGCAGTAAGGAAAGATTGGAAGCAAAACGCTCACTTTGGTGCCATTTGGGTGAGATTTGCTGAAGGCTTACGCACGAGAGGATCTGATCGCAGCAGGAGAGATCTCGGGAGCAAGGAAGGAACTCCAACAGCACTCGCAGATGGAGAAACCGCAACTTCACAGGGAATGGGAGAACGTTTCACGCAGGAGAAAGAAGTCACACGTACTGGGAGAAGAGGCTCAGGAAGAAGATCGCACGCGCAAGAGGGAGGATGAGGGGTTTCGGCGCTAGGGCTTGGGAATGTAAGGTTTAGAAGGAGTTAATAGGTTGGTGGATCGGTCCACCAACCGCAATTTAATGTGATCGAACGGATCACCGTTCGATCTGGGAGCGCCCAGACCGATCAGGCCCCAGCCTGATCGGTCTGGCCTGGTCCTGATCGGTCGGGTGACCGATCAGGCAGGCTCCTGATTGATCGGCTGATCGATCAGGGAGCGAGCAGTGGGTTTGGGAGGTTTTCTGTGAGCCTCCTGATCAGTCTGTGGACCGATCACCATAGGGTGACAGATCGGTCTGTGGACCGATCCAGGCTAACACAAAGAGATTTCTGTGATTAATAGCGAAGCAGCTTGATAAGGGACCGATCAGACATACTCCTGATTGGTCCGGTGACCGATCAGGCTCCCTGAATTTTTCTGATACGATCTGAAATTTCAATTTCAGACTCCCTATCGATTTTTGATAAGATCAGATGAAAATTATCGATCTTGGAAGTGATCCCTTGACTATAATTGATCCTTTAACAAGGATCAAAGGTCCTTATGAGTCTAACAAATCAATTTGCTCCACCCAAGTGAAGTCAAATTCAATCACAAACATTCAATCAATTTCCAACCAAGTTTGTATCAAGAAAAAGTCTCCAATCAAGTTTCTTTGATTGGAATGCCCAAGTATGATCATAGAGCCAAGTACACATGTGTTATGCATTGGTTTTCCCCATACTTGGTCAACTTAGTAAGTATTGTCTTGTCAACCTAATTTCTCAAGGGATGCATTGACATTTTGAGAAATTAAGTTGATCCTAGCATCTCACCCTATTTCTAGCAAACAAAAACGTTTTGGTAAACCTTATAGTCTGTGTAAGATGTCCCCAAGTTACCCAATTGTTCCCAACAATTGAATTGATCATGAAGGGTTTTGAATGCTCTTTAATTTCTATGTAACACGACACATTCTCAACTCCCTTCGTAAGAAACTAAATTCATTCTCGGGGAGTGGTTTAGTGAAAATGTCCGCTAGGTTTGATTTGGACACTACATGTGAGAGTACAATATCTCCTCTAGCAACATGATCTCTAATGAAGTGGTGACACACTTCAATATGCTTGGTCCTAGAATGATGGACTGGATTCTTTGTTAAGTTGATGATGCTTATGTTATCACACAACACTTGCACACCCTTGTAGGTTAATCCATAGTCCTCTAATGTATGAATCATCCACAACAATTGCGATACACTCTCTCCCATGGCGATATATTCTGCCTCGGTCATGGAGAGAGCAACACAATGTTGCTTCCGACTTGACCAACTAACTAGTGATGATCCTAAGAATTGGCAACCCCCACTTGTGCTTTTCCGATCCAACTTACACCCAGCATAGTCGAAATCGGTGTAGCCAATTAGGTCAAATGATTCGGTACGGGGGTACCAAAGACCAACTCCAATTGTGCCCTTAAGGTATCTCAAAAATTTTTAACAGCAATTAAATGAGATTCCTTGACACAAACTTGATACCTAGCGCACATACCCACAGCAAAAAGTATATCGGGTCAACTAGCTGTGAGGTATAGCAGACTACCTATCATGCTCCGGTATTAAGTTAGGTCAACAGATTTACCACTCTCATCATTGTCTAAACGTGTGTTTGTAGCCATGAGAGTGGTTACCTCTTTTGAATCACTCATGTTAAATTTTCGGAGCATCTCTTGAGTGTACTTCGATTGGTGCACATGGATTCCGTCACAAGTTTGCTTGATTTCGAGTCCAAGGAAGAAAGTCAACTCTCCCACTAGACTCATCTCAAATTCACTCTCCATGTGACCAATGAATTCATTCAAATATCCCTTATTGTTTGAGCCATAAATTATGCCATCGACATACACTTGGGCCACAAATATATCATCACCATCTCTTCGTAGAAATAGTGTATGGTCTATTTGTCCTCTAACAAAACCTTTCTCTATGAGGAATGTCGATAACCGCTCATACCAAGCTCGGGGTGCTTGTTTAAGGTCGTAAAGTGCCTTCTTGAGCTTGAACACGTGGTTTGGGAATTCGGTACTCTCAAACCCCGGAGGTTGTTCGACATAGACCTCTTCTCTTATTAAACCATTTAGAAAGGCCGATTTGACATCCATTTGATAAAGTTTAAAACCACGATGTGTTGCAAATGCAACCATCAATCGGATGGACTCTAATCGTGCCACGGGAGCATAGGTCTCATCATAATCAAGGCCTTCTACTTGACTGTAGCCCTTGGCTACTAAGCGTGCCTTGTTTCTTATGATTTCTCCCTTATGGTTCAATTTATTTTTGAAGACCCATTTGGTTCCAATAATGGTGGTCTTCTTAGGTCTAAGGACTAAGTTCCAAACTTGACTTCTTTCGAATTGACCTAGTTCATCTTGCATGGCAATGATCCATTCGGGATCATTTAATGCTTCGTCAATTTTTCTAGGTTCAATTTTGAAAATTAGGGTAACTTCATTAGCCTCATTCCTAAAGAATGATCTAGTCCTAACCCAATGGTGGATATCTCCAACAATTTGGTCTTGGGGATGACTAGAGGCTAACATAGTTTGCCTTGGAGTTGGTGGTGCTTCTTGGATGGTTTCACTAGACACAAGCTCAGCCTCAGGATCCGGCTGATCTATGGGTTGTCTAGGCTCACCGTCATCAGACTCATTACCACCATCTACAACACTTGGACTTCCATCCAAACTTAGTTTCCTAAGTTCGAATTGAACTTCATCGGCATCTTCTGGTTGATCATTTGCTTTTGGAATTTCTTCAAAAACAATATCAGAAGACTCTTCAACTAATCTAGACTTCTTGTTATAGACTCGGTAAGCTTTGCTAACGAGGGAGTACTCGACCAGTATCTCTTCATCAGCTTTTGTCGTGAACTTTCCAAGATGGTCCTTGGTGTTTAGAATAAACACCTTATAACCAAACACCCTAAGATGTTTAACTGTAGGTGGTTTTCCAAAACAAAGTTCATGGGGAGTCTTTCCTAAGAATCTATGGATAAGGACTCGGTTTTGCACGTATCAAGCTGTGTTCACAGCTTCGGCCCACAAGTACCCTGGTAAAGAGTACTCATTGAGCATGCTTCGTGCAGCCTCTTGTAAGATCCGGTCCTTCCTCTCCACAACACCATTTTGTTGTGGTGTTCTAGGAGTAGAGAACTCATGTCTATACCCTCTACCTTGACAAAACTCTAAAAATCTTTGATTTTGAAATTCACCTTCATGATCACTTCTTATTGTTTTAATTGTTGATGATTTTTCGTTTTCAACTCTTCTAAAAAAGAAATAAAAACAACTAAGGTTTGGTCCTTATATTTTAGAAAATAGGTTCATGTATATCTAGTAAAATCATCAATGATAACAAAACAATATCTACTACCACTCAAGGATATAATAGTGCTACAATCAAACAAGTCCATGTGAAGTAAATCCAATGCGGTAGAAGTACTTACAGTGCTTTTACCTTTATGTGCAGATTTTGTTTGCTTACCCATTTGACATGCATCACAAAGTTTGTCTTTTTCATACTTGATGTTTGGTAAGCCACGAACTAATCCCTTGTTGGCCAATTTCCAGATATTCTTCATGTTCACGTGTGCTAGTCTCCGGTGCCAAAGGGTGGACTCATCTTCTCTTGACATGAAACACTTAACAAAAGCATTAGTAGCACTTTTAAATGAAACTTGATAAATGTTATCTACTCTTGTTCCTACTAGTATCGTGTTAAAGTTGTCATGTTGTCTAACTAGACATTGACTTGATTGGAAATCAATTGTGAAACCCGCATCACACAATTGACTGACACTTAGGAGATTAAATATCATCCCCTTGACTAGAAGGACATTCTTAATCCTAAGACATTCGGATATTTGAATGTCTCCTAATCCTATAATCTTAAGACTACCATTGTTACCAAAGGAAACATTACCTCTACTTTTTCTTTGAAGGGTGGTGAATAGGGATCTATCACCGGTCATGTGTTACCACTATCAACGAACCAAGTTGATAGATGCTCCCCCTCAATCACAACATACACAATTCGAAAAATAGAAGATTTAGGTACCTAAATCTTGGGACCTAAAGCACCTACTAAGCAAGACTTAGGCACCGAGGCCTTGACCACTTTCCTTTGAACCCTAGGAGTCTTAAATTGTCTAACATCAGTCCTAGACATTAAGGACAAAAATGATGGTTCTTTGGGTCGGTAACCAATACCGGCCCTATTGTAGACTGCCCTTTGGGCATTCAAAATCATATCTAGAGTCTTTGAGCTTGTTGAGAATTTCTCAAGAACACTCTTGAGTCTCTCAACTTCACTCTTCAAAGATTTATTCTCATCCTCTAACATCTCTACATGTAAATCGTCAATATCCTCATCCTTAGAGGATTTCAACTGTTCAATTTCAATTTTCAATGATTTAACCTTATTTTTTGACTTTTTCAACAAATTGGTTAAACATGCAATAGTTCTATAGCATTTGTCCAATTCGGGAGAGATTACCACTTCATCATCCGAAGATGATGAAGCCGCGTTTGAGGAGTCGGTGGATTCATCATTGCTCTCTTCTCCTTCAATTGCCATGAGTGCCACATGCCGTGTACTCTCATCCTTCTCCTCTTCGGATGAACTTGAGGAGGATTCATCTCATGTGGCCTTCAAGGCCTTCTTCTTCTTCTTGGATTTATCCTTCTTCTTCTTGAGCTTTGGGCAGTCCTTTCTGAAGTGCCCTTTCTTGCTACACTCATAGCAAGTAATATTAGACTTATCAATCTTAACTTCACTAGGGTTACCTTTACCCTTGAAGCGCCGACTCTTCCTCATCATCCTTCTAACAAAACTGGTCATCTCGGAGGAAGAAGACCCACTGCCATCCTCCTCGGAATCGAACTCGGACTCGGATGAGGATGAAGATGAAGAGTCTTCCTTCTCCTTCTTCTTCTCCTTCTCCTTCTTGTTGGTCTTTTCCCTTGCAACTAAGGCAATCCCCTTCTCCTTGGGGCCTTTGTTAGCCATTTCATGGAGCTCCATTTCACAAAATAGATCATCTAATTTTACAATTGACAAATCCTTAGAAACTTTGTAGGCATCCACCATGGATGACCACAAAGCATTCCTTGGAAAAGCTTTTAACACATACCTTACAAGGTCGCGGTTCTCGACCTTTTCGTCAATAGAGTGAAGACCGTTGAGGACTTCTTTGAACCTACTATAAAGTTCACTCACCGTTTCACTCCCCTTCATGGAGAGGTTTTCGAGTTAGTTGAGGAACAAGTCCCTCTTGGCAATTCTCGAGTCTCGGGTTCCCTCATGGAGTTCAATGAGTTTATTCCACAAATCCTTTGCACTTGTAAAGAGACCAACCTTGATGAGTTGATCTTTATTCATTCCACATTGCAAAGTCACCACCGCCTTCGCGTCGACTTCACATTTCCGGATTTGCTCAGCCGACCAACGCCAAGATTCCAATTCTTTTCCTTCATCATCCTTTGGAGGGAAAAAACCCTCCTTCACAGCGAACCATGTGTTGATGTCCATCTTGAGATAGTACTCCATCTTTCATCTCCAATATTGAAAATCTGATCCATCGAAGAAGAGAGGTCGGGTAGTGCTAAATCCTTCTCTCAAAGCCATTGTCGTTGACTCTCGAATGTTAAGCCGCTTGAACAGAGCCCCAAGCTCTGATACCACTTGTTGGTGCTTGGATGGCTAGAGAGGGGGTGAATATAGCCAGACACTTCAAACTTAGCAGTTTTTTATTTTCTCTGCACTTCAGAGGTTAGACAACGGAAGCAAAACAGGTGCAGAAACTATATGCAGAAACTAAGTAACAAGCAAAACTCTAACGCAAGGATATACAAGGTTCAGGGATAACTTGCCCCTACTCCTTGGCGTACCCGTAAGGTGGGCGATCCCTTGATCGTCGACAGATCAAGCCCCGGAAATTCAGATATCAAATCCTCCTTCTCGGTGGAGAAACCTCTCCACACAAATAGTTTCAAATGTATCAGAAATTAAGCACAGAGACAACAAGGAAGATCTTACAGATCGCTAGCAAAGCACAAGGATGAGAAATGTGAGAACAGATCACCGAGCACAGCACAACGCCACCAACGCAAGAGCTCCCAGCTCTTCGTTTGCTTGCTTATCCACTCGTGACTCCCTCCACAGACTCAAGGTTACAGCTTTGCAAGAGATTGCTTCAAGTGATTCACAGTAGTGCACAACAGATGATCGAGCCAAGCTTTCGATGTCGGGAACTCTTGAGCTACTTCTCCACTCCACGGCTTATCCTGCTTCCATCGCCAAGTCACACGTTCCTCTGCAACAGCTCCCAGCTGCTCACCTGCAATAGCCAGCTACCCCTGACCTCCTATGGACTCACTGAATCCCCTCCAGTCGAGCCCCAGGTCATCAGCTCCTCAGCCGTTGCAGCTCACGCCAGAGAACGTTACAACCTGCGGAAGCAAACAGCCAAACCTGCTGTATTTAAAGCCTTTGTTTGACTTCCCTTGGATGATCCCTGAGTCACCTGCACACTTAGCAGCTCATTAGGGCAGCAAATCAACAGAGAATCAAACACTCAGAAGTTAAGAGAAGAGAAAGCAGACGTGATCAGACGTGATCAGAGCGTCTGACAGCGCGTTTGAATTAAAGTGATCGGTCACCGGACCGATCCAGGGATCGTGGATCAGTCACTGGACCGATCCACAGCTTTGCTGGGATTCCCAGCTTTCGCAGCCACAACGGCCTGATCGGTCACCAGACCGATCAGGCTGTGCCCTGATCGATCAGCAGACCGATCAGGAAGCTCTCCGACCGATTAGGCTCCAGCCTGATCGGTTATAAGGAGAACTCCGCGACAATTGATCGTTCACCAGAACGATCTGAACAGTATCTCTGATCGGTTACCAGACCGATCAGGAGCCAAGCAATAAGGCTCTCAAACTCACTGTATGCTCCCTGATCGGTCACCAGACCGATCAGGAGCCAAGCAGTAAGTGAACTGCATGCTCCCTGATTGGTCACCAGACCGATCAGGAGCCGAGCAGTAAGGTTCCCAAACTCACTGTATGCTCTCTGATCGGTCACCAGACCGATCAGACATAGCTGGATCGGTCACCAGACCGATCCACGAGGGAACTCCATGCCAAACTCCCTGATCGGTCACCAGACCGATCTAGGCAGAGCCAAATCCACTTCAAGTCACGAGAACAAGCCTCCAGCCCTTCTCTGACTCGTGCTTGGTCCCTCGGACCAAGACTCCATGCCCAGTCTCACTCACCGGGACTTCAACCTAGCCCTCCAAGCTAGGACCTGGCCCTTTAAGCCGGGATTTCATCCAACCTAGCCCTCCAGGTTAGGACCTGGCCCTCCAAGCCAGGGTTTCATCATCTAACCCTCCGAGTTACGAATTTTCACACCTAGCCCTCTAAGCTAGGACTTTTCCACACCTAATACTTTAAGTTAGGAATTTTCACACCTAGCCCTCCAAGCTAGGACTTTTCCACACCTAACCCTTCAGGTTAGGAATTTTCACACCTAGCCCTCCAAGCTAGGACTTTCTCACACCTAACACTCCAAGTTAGGATTTCATCCACCTAGCTTCTCAAGCTAGGACCTGACCCTCCAAGCCAGGCTTTCATCAAACCTAGTCCCACTAGGTATGCCTAGTCCACGACCAGGACTTAATCCCAATCATCTCATCAACCTAAACTCAAATCGGCGTCAACACCAAAACAACAATCAGGGTCAGAATACATCAACAACCTCAAGGATACGTTGTGGAGTATGAGCAAGCAATCTCCGAACCACGTAAGAGGTTAAGTGTTAGTATTAACTTTAATTGTAGTTTGCATTTCCGCTTGTGCACTAACCATATAGGAAAAATTGACAAATTGGGTGTGAGAAGCTATTCACCCCCCCCCCCAGGCGTGCCATCGATCCTAACACGCACTACCCGACTAGTCGAGTCGCCCATCACCGACCTCCCCCTCCTCTTGTGACGTCGACGACCTCCTGTACCCTAGCATCGACCCACCGCCATCGATTGTCGCTGGCCACCTCCCTAATGTCGAACCACCATCGTTTTCTTGCTGCTCTACCTCACAGTCGTCGACCACACTAGAGGTCGGCCACTGTCGAGGTCAGCCACATCAAAACTCTGGCAATCATGGTCGTTGCCCATCCTGATCATTGCTGCCACCTCTAGTCGATCGTTACCAATTGTCGTGGGGTTCTGGTCAGGGAAGAGCTGAGTTCTTGCTGGCACAAAGAGGTAAGCCTTCTGTTTCGAGTGAATTGTTGTGTAAGATTAAGTTGTTGTTGTGCAAATTGACAAACTTTGGGTGTTCTTCCTTCGCCACCGTAGCCCTTATGAGTTGATTCTGTTTGAATTTGGTTGGTTGCAGTTTCTGTGCTTGGTGTAGAGTTGTGATCTAACCAAGGGATCCTAAGGGTGAGCACTCATTGTCATGTGTTTTGGAGTGAATTTAAGGATGTAATTTTGGGATTTTGTTCTGTTCTTGGGTGTGGTATTGCATTCGATCGGATGTGGTGCTTGTGCCAACATTGATTAAGTTTGGTGTTAGGTAAGTATCTGGTCAGATCGTCATTTGTTAGTTTTGTTTTGAGAGTGACATTGGCATAGCTCTTTGGTTTTGTGTCTGTGTGTGCTAGTGGGATGAAGATGAGGCTAGAATTAATTTAGTTGGTATGAGTATATGGTAAAAGGATGAATGTGTTGATTTCATGGGATCAAGTTGTAGCTTGTCGTGTTGTGATTTCTTGATACTTCCTGTCCCTGATGCTAGTGAGTGATTCGAGTTGGGAGTTGATTTAGCTCTTTGACTTTAGGGTGTTGCCAAGTTATTATGATGGGTTGGTTGTGTACTATCTCTTTGGGTAAATGATGGACGGTTCATTTAGGTTTGGATTAAGGTTGTGAAGGTTTCATTTGTTCTTGAGATGTCTCCTAATTAGTGGATGTTGAGGAGGGTGTTTGGATTGAATTGTTGTTATAGCAAGATCGGTCGGGATTAACCTAAACCTGAACCAAACCTTGATTGAGCTTAAACTAATCATGTAATTAGGGTTAATTAAAGAGTATGATGATTAAGATTAGTCCTAATATAATTTAATTGTTAGATTAACTACTTAATTAATTGTATTGATAGATAAACTTTATTCGTGATACATGACCTTGATTCTAATACACACGTTGAGCGTGAGGAGGTTTGCTTGGATACGTTCTTCATTTATGACGGGTACTTCTTACTTGATTCCTGTGGATTCATTTACCTTAATTGTATAATTGATTTATTATCTGAGTAGGTTGCTTTACCTTAAATATATTTGCCTTATCTTTTTTTTTTTGGCTTGATACTTATTCTTGTTTGACATTTGAATAATAATTCAAATTGTTCAATTATATAGTTTCATCTCTTGGCTTCTGATGTAAAGAGTACAACTTATACGCGTGTATTGTAGAACTATCATTTGACCTCTCTAGGATTTGGTTGGCATTAGATAAACCCTACCTAGTAGATTAGTGCATGCTTATTTACCTTAGTGTTATTTGTGTTTTCGTATTGTATTGATGTATGGTTTTGGTTTGATTGAGGTTATACATACTAGTGACATGCATCATAGCATTGTTTGCAGACCGACGATCACTGACCCCCTTGTATTTGAGACGGGTCGTCGAGTATATTTTTCTTATTGTGCCACACTCAGTTGGAGTTGTGTGCAAACAGTTGATACTCCCCAGGCATTTGGAGTCCCCACAAGTATTTCAGGGTTTTAAGTCACAATTGTTTCAACTTTTCATTCAGGGCTACATGTATTGTGGTGTATTTGCATAGCCCTAGGTTTTGGCACTTGTATCTTGTCCACTCAACTTACCCAATGTAGCGATGGTTGGTGTGTGTATAGTACAGGTCATAACATCATGTGCATATTATGCATTGTGCATTTGATTGTGTTTGTTGTATTTGTTTGAGCTATGATTGCTGCATTTTGATTAACATGCATATACGGTTATGATTTGCATTTATTATATGATCTGGATTTTCTCGACAGTATTAACAGTTTATTGAGGCATTAGGAGGATTTCTAATCTTACCCCTACGTGTTACATGATTTTTAGGTATGTTTTTTTCATACTGATGCATTTAGTTTATGTTCTTTATTCCAAAGACTGTATATCTTTATTTTCTATATGTTTATTTTATCTTTTCATTATATCATGTATTTATCTATTCTTATACTCACAAAGTTCCACCCGAAACTTACCACCCCTCGTCCCTCTTTTTGTTTCAGATAGTTGATAGTTGCGTCTCGTGCCGCTAGAAGAGAATCTAGCTGCCAGTTCTTTGTTCGTGTATTTTCTTTCTGTTTTTGTACTTTTGTAGTAACCTTATCATATTAGTATCGTTGTGGTTTTGTTATCATTTCGGATAGTATTTGATTTTTCCTTGGTCGTGTGTTTATACTTCCGCAGGATTTGGATGTGATGCGCTTGATTTATGAAGAGTTATTTATTATGTTTATCATTTATTATGTAAATTATTTAACTGCGTGATTGTGTTTATGTGGATGTCAACCGAGTGTTGTTGTACTTTATTTGTGTAGAGATGGATGTATGTATAAATTTTAAATTGTCCGTTGTACAGAGGACTAGAGGAGATGTCCGATTTTCAAGCAATCACAACCTTGGTGGGTGTGACACGTAATTAATAAATCAATAAATAATTACAACAAACCGCGTAACAACGATGAAATATTGACTTCCGAATGAAAATCTAACCACATAACAAATTTCAATTAGATATACCTCTGAATGATAATCATTGGGTATTTACAATGTATAATGTATCTTAATGTGCTCTGAATGACTATTTAACCTATACTTACTTGATTCCTGCAAAGTTCTAGCAGCGTATCAAAAGGTACGTACCTATTGAATTGTATTCTTCCATCATTGGTGAACATCTTAATTATTTAGGCAAACATTGCATACCTTGGAGTTGGAACATGATATCAACTAAATTTTTCTAGCATCACGTAACAAAAAAATCTCAATGATCAAACCACTATCAATCCTAATAAAGAAAACACTAGCTCTCCATGCCCACTGACGCACATCAACTACTCTAATACGAAATCTGAAAACATAAACAACTTAAAGGAATGCCATGAGAACAAAAGAAACTTCGATGACTATTTCAAAAGTAATTTGTTAGATATTTACTTCTTTAGATCAAATATGATTTTGTAAAGAAAAACAATCGATGAAAGTCAGAATTGACTTAAAAAATAAAATCTACGTTTCGTGTAAATGAATCTAAATTATTAATTTGCTCAAAATTGATTAGGGTGAATGAAAAATTAATTGTTTAAAATAACTAAAAAATTGACATAGACGGAAATAGATGGGAAATAGTTTCGCATCTGAAATTTTCAAAAGAGTTTATCTCCTTATATGTGTTCTTGTGTTAGTGGAGTTAAAAAAAACACACATAGATGATCTCTTCTCACAGACAAGCAGGTGCTCGCACCTGCGAGCCCGCCACCCACCACCTGTCACGCATGTATGTGCGCAGTGGGCACTTTGTTGTCATACTTCGCACTTTGCATCGTTGCGAGGAGCATTGAGGAGTTTAAATTTATGCTCTAATTGACGTATCATGTGATGTGGCAGTGCCTGCGTGACACTTATGTAGGAGGAGAGAGATGACTGAACTACTGACTGACAAATGAATGACAACCGTTGGATCGAAGATGGGTGCTGTATTGCAAGTGACACGATCTCGAACGTTGATCGTGAAGAATCACGATCTGATCGTTGATGAAGAGACTTGATTTGAAGTGTCAAATTAAATCTGATGGCTGAAATCAAAGAGAGATCTAAATGATTACAACCATCCAGATCTAATGGATGAGATCAAAGGGCTATCGGAATGGTTACAACTCTCCAGGTAAAACGACCCAGATCAATCCTAAACTAAAAGGTCACATTCACTCACCAAGGGTACCTCACCTCTTCCATTGTATAAATAGAGTTCTCTAGATAATGGATTCATTTATTTAATCATTAAAGTCATTCATCCAATCTTGTATATTCAGAATCTAAAAGTCATCTACAAGAAAATAAAATTCGTTGGTCTCAAAATTTATAATACTGTTATTTCAAGATATTATCATCGTATCTTACGAACCACCATTACAAATACGTACATAGCTCTTCGACTCTGACACATGCATCATTGTCACTTGACCATTAACATTAGATCGTAGAACTCCAAACAGCACTAGAATACCCAATGTGCCAATTGACAAATATTAAACCATCTTTAATTGCTAGACTAGTAAATGACCTTTTGACTAAAGTAGATTCTTAGCACCATCTTTTGACCTTCTAACGTAATAGAAAGAGTTTGAATTAAAGAACACGTACAAGACCTTTGAAGGGAAAAGCCTTAATTCAAACGTAAGCCATGAGCAAAAATTTTTATGGGACAAAATAAATAAATCCAACAAAAATTAAAAGATACTCAAAATCAAGGGAACCCTTGATCTTTTATACGAACCCTTTATCTTTGCCCTTATAAAAGGGGAGGAGGTTTAATCAAGGGAAGAACTTCTCTTGCCCTAGTAAGATTCTTTAAAAAATATAATTAATAAAGTTGGATAATATCAGACCTGAAGTGATTAATCCAATTTTACGGAAATTTTTCATCTGCCATCAGGCCCTAATAAGATTCTAGCTCCTCCTAAGGCAAGAGAAATGTCTTATAAGATGAAACCGTTTAGAGTAAAAGGAAAATTGCTTGCAATAAAAATAAGACCTCATGTGGCTTGAGAAAGATATTTTGGGGCAAAAGAATGGTTTTTTATGAAAAATAAGTCTAGAAAATATAAATCAAATATATTTTTTTTGAAGAATCCTATTTTTTTAGAAAATGAAAATAAAAAATAAGTCTATCAAATGTAGTTGTAATTTTTTTTTATTGTTGTTCACTTATTAATATAAAACTAATCGTTACCTTGATCTGAAAATAGTTTTTTTTAATTAATACGCATATTTTTATTTTAAATTAAGCTTTCAAATTGAGACAAATAAAAAAAAATCAAACTAATCATTTCGGCTCCACATAAAACCGCACCAAAAATTCTGAAAATTTTCAAATCGAAATATTTGAGTTTATTTACATTCTTTTAAAAACAAACAGATCGGATGCGGTTCACCGTGTTTAAATTGAAATTATTGACCTTATCCATATTTTTATTACTCACTATTTTAACTAATCAATTTATTATCCTATCGGGTGGTAAAAGGTAATTTGTTCACCCCTAACGCTCTGATCAATCCGTCTCAGGACTAACACAGTGAAGATAAATCATGGAAGACAATCAATTTATTATCCTTATCAGCTGCCTACAATGATTCAATTTCAATAACCCTAATGCTAACCCGTTGTGTGATCCAGTTGAGATAAGAAGATGGGCTGACTTCTCCGTATATTCCTAGCCAAGTTTTTTTAGCCGGTCGAATGTATTCCAGGTCAGCTCCTCTCAAATCGGCTTCTATCGAATTGACAACACAATTAGGACTCCGGGACACTGAGTGAGAAATATTTCAACTTCAGTGAAGGTTTTCAGCGATGGTGAATTGATAAATGTTCCGGTCCTAGAATGAAGGGGGAGTCAAATCCTACGAAGCTTGCTTCTGTTGACTGTCGTCGGGTCTAATCATCTTCTTCAAACCAGCTTCAAGTGAGATATTGTCAATTCTTGTGGAGAATAACATATATCATAAGTTATCCGTCGAGACTCCATGCTTAAATCATCATGGAGTCCCAAATAATATAATAAAAAATAAAGAATGGAAAATATGAGCGGAGATTATAATATGAAAAATGAATAAAAGATATGCGGTGATAGATTCATCTTGTTCTCCCCTCCTTAGAGCTTTTTTTCCTCTCTGTGTTGTTCTGGGATGGGTTGACGAGGATATTGAGATGAGCGAATCATCTTTTTCCACCTTCTTTTCCCTTTTCTTTTATATTGAAAAAAGTTCAAGGGACAAACCTCTTGCAGAGAAAGTCAAAGAATACATCCATTAAAGGATGTTGTAATAATCGTTGTGCTCCTTCGCTCATCGTGTTCGGGAGACGGGGAAGTTAGAGAGTCGGCAACTCTGGCTTATCTTGGGAGGTCGACGACTCGGAAGTGGGCGGGTCAAGAGCCGGCAACTCGAAAGTCACATCCGATTGTCAAGTTAGATCGACCGGGGCAATCGGAGACATATGATATTTGCATTGATCAAACCCTTAATACCTACATTAACTAAGTGCCAAAGCATGCCACATGACTCCTACATTAACCAGGTTAAGAGATCTCCTACATGGATTCTCGGTTGACCAAGTCAAGGGTATAGATCCCCTGACTTACCTTCATATCGATAAAGAATATTAAAAGGATTGAGAAGAGATTAGAAGGGAAGTTAAGACGGACTTGATGAGACTCCTCAGTTATTCAGATGAAATTTTGATGGAGGATTTGAACTAGACCTAGTGTCAAGTCGACTTAAGTTGAATTCGTTAGGATTGACTTAGACCGAGCTCTGAAGAGTCAAGAGTTGAACTTACCGCGAATTAAGTTGACTGACCTGAGCTCTGCATTAATCGAATCCTTGATCTGCCACGTAGACTGACCAAGTCCTGCGTTAATTGAGTCCTTGATTTACCACGTGGACTGACCGAGCTCTACGTTAATCGAGTCCTTATCTGCCACGTGGCTCCTTGACCATCCTGACCGCAGCCCCCTACGCGAACACCGTATTTCCAATGCAATTTCTTATATAAATCCTGAGTGAATTAAACGGCTATCCAAATCTACTGGCCGACGCGATTGGATCCCGCAAATCCCAGACGCGTCGACGTCCGTCAAGACGCTCCCACGTCTCGCTGACGGCGTCCCGTCGGGCAGCACGTGGCATCCCGATTCCGAAAATAACAAAAAGCCGGCCGCCCAACTGGGGGGCGGCAGCCTCCCACGCGGTCCCCACCGAGACAGCGGCCTCCCGCCGTCCCTTCCACGCCAACGGATCATCACGTGGCCTCCTCCGCAGTAATCGCTACGTCATCCGGTGGCTAATTTCTGTGGACGATGTTTGGCCATCGCGCCGTGACCGCGACAAACTTGCCCCCGCGTGCGACCGCGTCCACCACCCCACCCACTGTGTCTGGGGCTCCACGCGGTCACGTGCGCGAAAACTTCGCCGCCCGGATTAGATTCGTACGCGACTCCGCGCCCCACAGCCAACGGACGGCCGTTAACGCACGACGGTGCGAGGTACACGCGTCGGCCGCAGAAGGCGGGACCATAGTTTTCGACTTCGTATGCGGGATGGAGGCAGACGTCGTCAACACGCGCGAGTCAGGACGTCATAAAGTCAGTTCCAGAAAGGGATTTGTGAATTAAATGCGAGGATGAAGACAGAATGGCTGCCGGCTAACGAAGTCGTGCATATTGTTAAATGGTTTACATATCGCCGACGTTTTTTTCTTCTTTTCTTTTCTTTTGAAAATTAAAAAAGAAAAAAAAAGAAACTTGACCAGGGATAAGGTGTGGCTCCTGCTAAGATCACTGTAAAGTCTCTGGCGGCGGGAGGTTGAGATCCAGATCGAGACGTGACGTCTTGGAAAGTGGCTGCGGCGCCGGTGACCAGCGGTCCGATTGTGGATCTACGACGGAGGAGGAATCCGAGTCGCTATGGGCGGTTACTTCGCGCGGCGGCTGGAAGCAGGCGACGACCATCGGCCGGCATAGAGGCGGCAGATGACGGTGAGTCGCCGCCGCTGCCGCTGACGTCGGCATCATCCCGGATCTGGCGATTTGGTCAAAGTAGAAGAGCGAAACGGTTGAAAGGCAAACGGCGTGCCGCCGGAAGCGCAGGCGCCGCCGCCGCCGCCGTAGACGAGGTTGACGTCGAGCTGGGAAGGGGGCGGCCGCGGCCGCGGCGAGGCATCGTTTCCAGAGCACTCGACGACGGTGCTGCTCTGGTTGCCGGGGATACCGCAGGCGTCGGCGGTGCGAGGGAAGTTGGTCTTGGCCTTGGTCCCGCGGAACTCGCGCGCGGCGGCGTCGTAGGCCTCCGCCGCCGCCTCCGCCGTATCGAATGTGCCCAGCCACACGCGGCTCTTCTTGACGGGGTCCCGTATCTCCGCCGCGTAGCGCCCCCATGGCCGCTTCCTCACCCCGCGGAAATGCATCTCGCCGCCTTCTCCGCCGCTTCCGACGGCGGAAGTGAGCTTCCCTTTCGCCTCCGTAACAATCTTCTCGCCCATCTCGCCGCCTTCTAAGCCGTCGCTGTTTCTGGGGCGCCCGAGCGCGTTCCATAAATAGCGCGAAGTGAGACGACGGACGGCATGGATTGAAAGGAGGCTCGACGTGCTCTTCATCCACGCGCTCATTTCGAGACCCATAAATCGCAAAGCGGGCCCCACTAAAACATGAAGGCTAATCAAGTTTAGCGGACCGAACAGACTCCGTAAGCAGTTTAATTAGTCGCGACACGCGGCCGCCCACGCGGAAGCCGCATAGCCCTTTCGCGGAAGATAACGGCGACTCGCCGTCAACGCTGCCGAACACACGGAAGAGAGGATGGCCATAAAAAGAGCGACGCGTGGCACGGGACAGTCGGCGCAGATTGTGTGCGATTTTGGCCACCTGCGGCCGACACATAATCCTCTACGGCCGTCCGCATTGAGATCGTTGCGTATGTAATTGCTCTCGGAGGTCATAGTTCAGCTCAAACAAGATTTAAAATTTGCTAACATTTATTATCATTTTGTTATTGTTCAGCGCCAACAAATAATTTATTGACGCATCGAGTTGTTAAAAGTTATTTTCAATATTTAGATTTTAGATGTAGAATTGATTCTCGTGAAATTCATTGAAGCTGTTCGATATCATAATTTATTTTATTTTTTTTCATCTCGACAATGAGAGTGAAATAACATTTATTTTCATCTTCAATAATACTCTATCAAAACAAATTCAGGAAGAAATATAGGTGGGCACTGAATCTACTTCGTTTCTATAAGCATGTAAACCACTTCAAGCTCACATGCAAGTTCAATGAAGAAAGCAGTACCACTAAATTTCTGCAAAAGTTTGAAAGTTCCACTAAACCTATCGATTATCTTTTCCTTTAAGCCTAATATTAATCGAAACAAAATCTTCAGTGGGAAAACCTGCCTAATATGAAACCTGGACAACAAGTGTGAAAGAACAGGTATTGCAAGTCCTCAAAAGGATCCCCACCATGACACCAAGTGTATGAAGAAAAATCTAAATGATATCTAGTGTAAGTTGTATCATATGGACGTCTTCAAATGACTGGCATGCTGGGACCAAATGAGAAAAGATGATTCAATATAAGAACTGGAAAAAATTCCATGAAGCAGCAAAGATGCGGGCAGAACAGATTCTTTTCATATATAAAACAGCACTTCAATCGGGAAATAGACCTTTTAATTTTCACTAACCAATCCATAAAGTACTAGTATCATTGTATTTACAAACAAGGGGAAAAAACAAAGAATGATGAAATAAAACTGATCCTGTCGACAAGCGAAGAGGGCTCTCACTCAGATGACTAGTCTTGTGGTATCTTTTATTGCTTGCAAAATGTTGTAAGAAGATCCTCTTAAAGTCAGCAAACTCTTACACAGACCCTTCCGGGAGTCTGTCAAACCATCGTTGGGCGAGCCTGGCCAGGGTGGTCAAGAACACTCGGCACTTGATGCCGTCAGTATATTGATGCAACAGGGCTGCATTATCGAACTTCATCAAATGTTCTTCTAGGTTTGTGACTCCTCCATACTCAGGAATAGATAGGAGTCAGAAATGCTTGGGAATCGACTCCTGAAGAACTTGGCTACAGAAGGAGAATCTGGTGCGCTCAGCGGGAGCCTGACTTGTTGGATATTATTATTATTATCTCTATTAGGTGGGCTTATTTGTAAGTTGCACAAGTAAATACAATCTGAGCCCTTAAAATGATCTAACTTATGTTTATTGGATTTCGGATTATTGGATGCGGGTTCAATGTATAGAACCCTTTAGACCAATCTGTTATTATCTATGGGCTGATAACAGATTGGATTGCTATATAAAGGAGAGGTCCCCAAGGGTTTAGGTGATTTTTCATGACCTAGTTTCTTGTTCCCCATTGACAAGAAACTTTACGGCGCCGTCAAACCTAAACCCCTTGGAAGATCTCCTTCTTCTTTCCGCTGCATCTTCTTCCACAGGGATCAAGCCGACGAAGCTACGACAAGGACAATGGCTCTGCAATCAGGTTCCTTGTCTTTCGGTTTATATCTTATATATATTTTGTTATGTCATGTATCGATGAAACAATAGATCCATGCTTTTATATACATTATGTTTTCTCTTTGAGTTCTTATATGGTTTTCTAGAATTCATGCGGTTAGGAAAAAACACAATGTTTTATCAATTGGTATCAGAGCCTTGGCTTTGTTTCATCGTTTTTATGGTAATAAAGTTTAAATTTTTTCGTCGATTTATTGTATGTATGCTAGATTAAGTTTTCCTAGTATAATACAATTTTTATCGTCGAAAATCATGTAAAAGAAAATTCTAGGATAGACTTGTTTTCTAAGTTTTTCATATTTTATGTGAAACATATGAAAACGACGGAAGAACTATCATGTTTAATCTAATTTTTAGGTTAAAATGTGATGGTTTAATCGATTGACTTGGTCAATTAATTGATTATCAAGTCTAAAAAATTATGAATAGAATAAATTTGATTTAATCAATTATCATCTTACATTTGTGATAAGATGAATTAGAAACGATATTGATTAAATTTTTTTTATTATTATGGATGTTTTTTTTCCCAAAGATATGGTTTCACGGAAGGGAAAAAAAATTATCACGTGAACAGTAATGAAAGGGAAAAAAATTATTATATACATAAACTATATATATATATATACATACACACACACATACACTGATGCATTAAATATTTTTTTTAATGCATAATGATCCAGAATTAAATAATATTATTTAATATTATTTAATTATAGAACCATAAAGAAACTCTAATTTTTTAAAAGGAAGGTTCTATATTTGATATAGTCGTATATATTAAGCTTTTAGATCGATTGGGATAATCAATTGGATCATACCATTTGATTACCATATAGTGTCAATCGATTAATGAGCTTAATTTTGAGGTGTCAAGACTAATAAAAAAATAATTATCTGTTCGATTAAATATCTAGAATTTTCTTGGGTCTATCTACACAATGTGCTACTAAATTGAACTATTGTGTTGGCCCAAAGGAAGGCACCTTAGGTCAGTTTAGTGTATTTTGTGTTGGTAGACGTATATCTATGCTAAGAGTGATCGGCCCAAAGGAAGGTTACTTTTATGTCAGATATATGTTCAAGATAGTTTACAATTATTGAACATAATTTATTTTGTTCTGATCATGCACAAAATATGTCGGCCCAAAGGAAGACATATTGCGTGGCAGATTAAAGTTGTTGTAGGCTATAGACCAAAATATAACTCATATAAAGATTCATATTATGCAGACAATGGGTCGGCCCAAAGGAAGACACATTATGTGGCCAATTAAAGATTGAGTTATATCAGAGTGTACCGCTAACAAATTATATTTTAATCTATACATTAAAATGCAATATTGTATTTGGTATCTCATAAGGAGCCCATTTATATGCATTTAAAATTTTATTTATTTGCATAATTTTATTATATATATATATATATATTCTTGGCTTTAGTTAAATCGTGAGCTTAAATAAATTTTTTCTTTTAATTTCAGTGCAATCTGTAACTGCCAACATTAATAACATCTCAACATTAACTGGTTCGAATTTTGCAGAATGGAAAGACTACGTGATCGTAGTCTTAGGCTGCATGGACTTGGACTATGCATTAAGGAATGATCGTCCCGCACCTTTGACCAGTGCTAGCGCTATAGAGCAGAGGGCTGAATTTCAGCCGTGGGAGAAATCAAATCGCATGAGTCTAAGCATCATGAAGCTTTCCATACCGGCACAAATAAAGGGCTCAATAACAGAGAGTGAAGATGCTAGGAGTTTCCTTAACCAACTGCAGACCGATTCACCTCAAATGAAAAGGTCGAGACTACCACATTTCTTACGAAGTTGGTAACCATGCGATATAGTGGTAAAGGAAACATAAGGGAGTACATTATGGAGATGTCCAATATAGCGACAAGTCTTAAAGCACTAAAACTCGATATGTCTGAGAGTATGTTAGTGCATTTCGTCTTGATGTCTCTGCCTGCACGGTTCACTCTTTTAAGATATCGTATAATACTCAAAAGGAAAAGTGGACATTGAATGAGCTTATTGCTTAATGTGTGCAAGAGGAGGGGAGACTGAAGATTGAGACATCTGAAAGTGCTCACTTAGCATCTGGTTCTCAAAATGCGAGCAAGAAGCGAAAGAGGATCAATAACAAAGGTAAGGGAAAGCAAACTGCAGATTCTGGAGGCAATGACCATAAGGAGCAAAAGAAGCAGGATAAGGAATCCACTTGTTACTTTTGCAAGAAGAAAGGTCATATGAAGAAAGACTGCCTCAAGTACGCCAACTGGCGTGTAAAGAAGGGTAAACTTCTCAATTTTGTTAGTTTAGAAGTTAATTTAGCTATTGTACCCATTGACACTTGGTGGATAAATACTGGTGCTACTACTCAGATAAGTGTCACTATGCAGGGTTGACTCAGGAGCCGACTTCCACTTGATGGTGAAAGATACATCTATACGGGGAATGGAAAGAAGGTTGTAGTCGAGTCTATTGGTGTTTTAGGCTTTATTTAGGAACTGGTATCTATTTGAATTTGGAAAATACATTCATTGTACCGTCTTTCAGACGAAACTTAATTTCAATTTCTTGTTTGGACAAATTAGGTTATTCTTGTTCATTTGGAAATGAAATGTTTAGTATTTTCTTTAATTCAATTTTGATTGGTAATGGTTCCTCGGTTGATAAGCTTTATAAATTAAACACCATTACTCCTACAATTAACAACGTAATAATGCATAGTATAGGTACGAAACGTAAATTGACCAACGAGAATTCTTCTATACTATGGCATAGGTGTTTAGGACATATATCCAAACAACGCCTAGAAAGGTTAATGTCACATGGAATTCTTGATTCCCTTGACATGTCAGACTTTGATGTCTGCATAGAGTGTGTTAAGGGGAAGACAACTGACAAAAGGAACAAAGGGGCTAGCCGTTGTAGTGACGTTTTGGAGCTAATATATACGGACATTTGTGGATCATTCCCTAAGGCATCTTGGAATGGACACAGATATTTTATTAGCTTCATATACGACTATTCTAGATTTGGCTATTTGTACCTTATTTATGAGAAGTCGCAATCTTTGGACATGTTCAAAATTTTCAAAGCCGAAGTTAAACTTCAACTAGGTAAGAAAATTAAAGTCGTCCGATCCGACCGTGGAGGAGAATATTACGGTCGATATGATGGATCAAGTGAACAACGTCCAGGACATTTTACAAATTACCTTGCTGAGTGTGAGATTGTACCTCAGTATACCATGCCTGGTACACCCAGTCAGAATGGTGTAGCTGAGCGTCGCAATCGAACCCTAAAAGACATGGTGAGAAGTATGATGGCTTTCACTTCTCTACCGGAGTCTTTGTGGGGTGAGGCACTCAAGACTGCAGTTTACCTTCTCAATAGAGTACCTAGTAAGACAGTAACTAAAACCCCATTCGAGATGTGGACGGGTAGAAAACCTAGCATTAGGCATTTACACGTCTGGGGTTGTCCAGATGAGGCTAGGTCTTACAAGCCTAATGAAAAGAAACTGGACTCAAGAACTGTTAGCTGCAATTTTGTAGGTTACTCTGAGAGATCAAAGGGGTATAAATTTTATGATCCATCCAATAGATCCTTCTTCGAAACGGGAAACGCCAAGTTTATTGAGGACAGTGGGAGCGATAAAATCAGGAAAGTATCTTTTGAGGAAAGCGTTGGCAATCCTCCTATGGTCATTACTAGTGCAATCAGTAGTGGTATGGTTACCATACCACACATTATGGATATTGCACATCCATTGAGCGTAGTGAACCAAGATATTCCCATGACATCTCCAATACAATTGGAGGAGTCTACCACTGAAATTGAAGTATTGCCTCATATTGATGAGCAAGTACCTCAATCGCCTCAAACACAAGTGCCCTTGAGGCGATCTACAAGGGAACGGAGAAGCACGAATTCTCGTGATTATGTTTATCTCCAAGAGCATGAGTTTGATATAGGGTTGGAAAGTGATCCTACATCTTTCCAAGAAGTCAAACAATGCTCTAACCCTGAAAGGTGGATTAACGTCATGCAAGAAGAGTTGAAGTCTATGGCAGACAATGACGTTTGGGAACTTGTCGAATTGCCTGAAGGTTCGAAACCCGTTGGTTGTAAATGGATATTTAAAACCAAGCGAGATTCGAAGGGCAATATCGAAAGGTATAAGGCTCGTCTTGTTGCCAAGGGATTCACTTAAAAGGAAAACATTGATTATAAGGAGACTTTCTCACCTGTGTCGACGAAAGACTCCCTTAGGGTAATCATGGCACTTTTAGCTCATTTTAATTTGGAGCTACATCAAATGGACGTAAAGACTGCATTCCTCAATGGAGACATAGAGGAGTCTATATATATGGTGCAACCGGAGAACTTTGAGTCCTCAGACTCAAAGCACCTAGTATGTAGATTAAAGAAGTCCATTTATGGTTTAAAGCAGGCATCCCGTCAATGGTACCGAAAATTTGATCAAGTGGTTACCTCATTTGGATTTAGAGAGAACCCCGTTGATCAGTGCATATATGTCAAGTTCAATGGGAGTAAGTTTGTTATACTTGTTTTGAACGTGGATGATATATTGCTTGCGAGCAATAATAAGGGCCTACTGCATGAAACTAAGTCATTTCTATCTGGTAAATTTGAAATGAAAGATCTTGGTGAAGCATCTTTTGTTCTAGGCATTCAGATCTGTCGTGATTGATCAAGAGACATTCTTGGACTTTCACAACAAGCCTATATTGAGAAGGTGTTTATAAGGTATGACATACAAAACTGAACACCTGGTGACACACCTGTGTCAAGAGGTGACAAGTTCAGTTTGCAGCAGTGCCCACGACTTGAACTTGAAATAAAGGAGATGGAACAATTCCCATATGCACCAGCAGTGGGAAGTCTCATGTATGCACAAGTTTGCACTCGACCAGATATAACATTTGTAGTTGGGATATTAGGCAGATATGTTAATAACCCAGGACCGTCGCCCTGGAAAGCAATTAAAAGAGTGATGCGGTATTTGCAAAGAACTAAAAGACACTTGCTTAATAAAGCTGCAGAACTCTATGCCAAAAAACAACCGCAGTTCGTCGAAGTCCAAGCACATCGACATTAAGTTTCTAACGGTTAAAGAGAGAGTTCAGAGTCGCCAGATTATGGTAGAGCACATCTGCACAGATTCCATGTTGGCCGATCCACTCACCAAAGGCTTAGTGCCCAAAGTGTTTCATGCGCATGTTGTGGATATGGGAGTTCTTCTTATAGAAGAAGAACTCATCTAGTGGGAGTCTGTATTTATTTTATTGCTCTATGTTAATAAAGACAAACATTTTTTATTTTGATTATTGTACGTACCTAAAGTTCAAAAAATAATAATGGGAATTCATATGTTTGTTTGACGCTCTGAATACGATATTATGATTTACTACTGCTGTTTAGCATTTGGTGTTTGTAAATATGATACAGATTCCTTTTGGAATCATAAAGTTTGGATCATGATTTGCTGTTGCAGTTTAGCATAAGGTATTTGCAAATATGATCAGACTCTTTTGAGTCGCTTTGGACCAGTTGGAAATTGACATGTACTGATCACATTTCATGTAATTTCAACTCTATACATCCGCATCTTGATCTATGTCGTTAATGACATTGGTATTGTGATTATTGTTGGGGCTTGTTACGATCATATACAGTAGCTATGACCTCTTTATTCCTATACCAATGAAGTTAATGGATCAGATTGTTTAAAGGGGTATCTTGTACCCATAAAGTTTGATATCAACTAAAGTTTTGCTTGTATTTACTATACAACTCACATATAGTCCAAGTGGGAGATTGTTGGATACTATTATTATTATCTCTATTAGGTGGGTTTATTTGTAAGTTGCACAAGTAAATACAATCTGAGCCCTTAAAGTGATCTAACTTATGTTTATTGGGTTTCGGATTATTGGATGCGGGTTCAATGTATAGAACCCTTTAGACCAATCTGTTATTATCTATGGGCTGATAACAAATTGGATTGCTATATAAAGGAGAGGTCCCCAAGGGTTTAGGTGATTCTTCATGACCTAGTTTCTTGTTCCCCATTGACAAGAAATTTTACGGCGCTGTCAAACCTAAGCCCCTTGGAAGATCTCCTTCTTCTTTCCGCTGCATCTTCTTCCACAGGGATCAAGCCGACGACGCTACGATAAGGACAATGGCTCTGCAATCAGGTTCCTTGTCTTTCGGTTTATATATTATATTTTGTTATGTCATGTATCGATGAAACAATAGATCCATGCTTTTATATACATTATGTTTTCTCTTCGAGTTCTTATTTGGTTTTCTAGAATTCATACGGTTAGGAGAAAATACAATGTTTTATCATGACTAACTGGGGCCTTCCATTTGTTGAGTCGTGCAAAGAATTGAACTCCTCCAGGCGGCAGAGATCAGAAAGGCCACTTGATTAAGAAAACATTTGCAAACTCAAACTCAAAAGTATCCTAAATATAAAACCCTACAAAAATAATAAAATTATTAAAACTCTTCTGCTCCGCATCATTGAGAAATTAACAAACATAATAGCTGGAAATACATCATGTGAAAATAATTAACAATTCCATTACAATCCTCAAAATTATATTTCTGACAGACCAATAAAAACGACCAGATCCAGAATCCATATGATATATGCATACGAATGGTACATTTCATCAAACAGTTGATCACTTCAAAACCAAGCCAACAAACTAGGTTAAACTAAAATAATAAATTGAAACTGAACTGAACAACGTAGCAAATTACAGAGACCTAATTCACACCAAACCCAAGAACAAACTGGGCCACGTCAATCAAAGAGAAGGCACAATGCACATAATGAACTGGTTGTGCTTCCCATGACCACCTCCTTCAGAATTTTCACGTTCGCTCCATTAGGTCCCGAATTGCACTGAACCAAGTTGATTTGTGTGTGAGTACAACCTGTGCGGTCGAATGTCGGACTAGTTCATTCAATGCAATAGAGGTACAAAGCTCCTATATAAGGAGGCCCTCCATAAGACCATAACCTTGAATGAAATCCTTAAGGAGGCCCTCCATGTTGATTCTGATTAGCACCATTTAAAGTTCAAGTTCCAATCAAATTAGTGGTGAATGAAATCCTTTTCTAAACGTAACCCTACATGATACAAGTTAAACTTCTTTCAAGTTTCAAATTCTGAAACATATGTGCTGAAATCTAAGATTTTGAAAGGGAAGGCAAACCAAATATGGGTTACTTAATTTGGAATTTTCTTTGATTCTGAACAGTTCATGTACCTTATCCTATTTCTCTACCAGTGTAATAGACATGAAATTCTCCATCTAGTTGGGACTGCAGAAGAAAAAAAAAAGAAGAAAAAGTTGATTGATGGAGTCAGATTTCTTTTCCTGAATTCTTGAATTAGGAGTGCTGAAGTTGCTGATTCTAGGAGCGGTGTGAACAGCTGAACCAAATTAGTATTATTCATTATTGTGCAAAACTAGAAGAGATTAGTTCAAGGAAAGGAGTTATGGGATGCTAACAAACTGTTCGAGTACTGAAATTTTGCAGAATGTTCAGAATTGAAATATGAAATTAATGTATTGACAAATGACAATTAAATGTTGTGAACCAATTTGTTGATGCAAGCTTCTGATCAGTAGAAAATTTGAGTGAAGCACTTAATTTCTCAATGTCATTTGATGTTCACTTCTCTTCAAACCTGTTATGATTCAAAACATGAAGGTTTAGTAAGTATGATTCATGAAACTGCCTAACTGAAATTGCAGTGTAGAAATTGTCAAGTAGCTATCTCGAAATCAATCCGATTGTTGAACCATTGGAGATACAAATCAAATTCAAGAAGATTCTAAAGGATAGATGTCATAGCTCATCGTCATAGATAAAGTGATAAAATCATAAAAGGATAGCTTGATCTGATTTCTGAAGTTGAAAGAGTATGCATCAAGTTGAATATGTTATTTGCCAAACCCTATTGCAGTTTCAGTCTAATGATAACTTCGAAAGAATCATTGCCTGTTGTGATCAATTGGTGTTCTTTCTGACCTTGTCCAATTTCTGGAATTCTGAAACTATATTAACAGAGAAAAAAATGATGAATCCTTTGTATCAAGCTCCATACTGTTGATTCTTTGAGACTTTCTGATTTGTTGTGTGCCAAGTTTCTTTGAAAATTTTCTGTCCTCAGTAGTGAAGGGTTCAAATGAAGTTAGTGTTATCTTATTGACATTAGTTGTGCCATTCTTTCCAGACCCTTCAAGATTAAGAACCTGAATTGATTAGGTGAGGTTGAGTTCTGAAATAGAAATGTAGGAATTCAATTTTTGAATATCGTTTGAAGTTGATGTGAAAACTGGAATTGAACTTCTGAAGTCGGAATCGAAATGCCTACAGGTGAGTCACCAACAAAAGGGTAAAACAAATCAGATTCAACAAAATTGTCCTCATGAATAGTTGATGTAAATTATTGAAGAGCATGTGTCATGAATTGGAATTGGTGTGGGAATTGCTACATTCACTTAGCAGGATTTTAATCTTCCTGGAATTGTGAAATAAGAAATGTTGAAGAATTCTCAAGTTACTAAAACAATAGGGACATCTAAGAACAAGCATTTTAAAGGTTAGAGAGTAGTATTGTCTCTTATTCAATGAAGTTGCTTATCAATTGTGAAGAGTGTAAGTTGAAACTCCCCGTCATGGAGAAGTTTAGGTGGAGATATTCCTCTTCATATGTAAATTGGCTAACTCATCAGGTTTATCATTCCAACTCTCTTATTTTCTAATTGATACTTTTTCTTTCGCCATTGTGTTCATTTCATTTAGTTCTTTTTGATTATATTTTTATTCTTAATAAATTTTTTTTTTCAGTCATGCTATGTTTTTATGTTGATGGAGAAATAGAAAATAAGCAAACTTATGATAGTAAATTGATATGTGTTTTATTGAGTGAACTTCCACCTCCATATTTGATTATGAGAGTTAGAGTGAATATTTACTTCGTGAGATTGCATCTTTCTTAGTTTTTTAAATGGATTGAAATCACCATACTTATTGATTATTATAGGGATTAGATTCGTGATTGTTTTGATCTTTAGATGGTCTTACTTAGTTACCTTTTATGATCTTCAAGATATTGCTAAAAAATTAATTAGGGAGATGATTTTTAATTTGTTTATTAGGTTGGTTTGCTTGCCGTGCAAAAATAAGTGTGAGAAATTTGATAATCATAATTTTATCACATTATTTTGGCTCATATACTTATGATTTATATCATATTTTACGAGTTCGATTCCTTTATAAATTTGGTATAATTTTTCTTACATTTGTGGATTTATACTTAAATTGTGCAATTATTATGTATAGGGAATCGAGAATGAGCCATGGATTAAACTCGAGTCGGATCAAATTAAGTCTAAGCCATGGATTTATAGCTTTGGCATGGCCGTGTGACCCTTCTTTGGCGACCGCAAGGGTCGCACAACTCCGTGGCTGTTGCTTGCTGGACCTGGCGCCGAGCCATACCGATCGGCAGGCGGAACGAAATGTTTCGTCCGTTTCGATCAGCTCGGCAAGAAATTTCAATCCTTGCAATATACATTATATTTAGCTTCCAAAACTTTACAATTCCTAAAACAAGAAGCTGAGTTTTCATTACAACTCGTTTATCCAAACACAGAGATTTCCCCTCTCCAACTACATGAAGCAATAACATCAGGTATTGTGGGATGGAAGGCAACATCCACGCATGCCTGCTCGAATGCCTTAATTTTTTTCAGAAGATTGGAGGATTTGTAATCATACAAGTAGATACACCCATCTGAGGAGCCGGATGCAATTTGTTGACCATCCATGCTGAAATTACATTTGACAGGGAAGCCCCACACGCCATGATTCTCATACCGCTTGTATTTGTCTAACTTATATGGTAGCCTAGCTGAAAAAACAGCAATATAGTTACCATTCGACTGTGCGATGAAGCAAGAACCATATGGGTGATACCGAACGCAAGTGCAGGTATACGCCTCTGCATAAACCTTATGATAATAGGAGAAAAACAATGTGAAAAGGAAGGCAAGTTAAAGTAGAAACGAAAACATCAGACAGAAATGAACAAGGATCTAAAGGCAACATTGCCATAACTTCATGTTATGTCTGTTCAGAAAAGTATATATAGAAGTTAAAAACTGAACATATTAAAAGATATATCTTGGGACTAGCAAGGATAGAAAATATTACCTGGTTAGATAAAGGAACTTGCCGCATAACATCCCATAATACAATAGAGTTCTCACTAATGCGACTGTTGGAAGTGTCACTAGAAGAAATGAAGTTTTTTCCATCTCGGCTGAATTCTACATCGAGAATTGGCCCAAGCCCTTTAAGATACTCCTTCACCACTGCCCCAACTCTTATATCCCATAGTCTGAGTAAGCCCTTTGAACCTCCAGAAAGGAATAGACTAGAATTTTCTGGATGGAATCTGACAACTTCCACGGTTTGTTCCTCTTTAAACATTTGTGTTTCTGCACCCTTTTCAATATCAACAAGTCGTGATGAACAGTCATAACCGCAAGAAAGCAAAGATAATCCATCGGAAGACCATCTGACATCTTTCACCGCAGCATTATGGCATCTTAAAGCACAAACTTTCTGTTGATTTCTGTTCCAGACGTTCCATACATAAACTGCCTGATCCATACTTGCAGAAGCAAGAAGATGACCTGTGAATTCAAACTTATCCATAAGCACGTGGTCATCAACGTTGACAATAGCTAATTTTAAAAAAGCAGAATGCCTATCAATATTTCTGTTATAATGTAAAAGAAAAAGATTTGAACAAGTAGTAAGATCGCTTGCTAAGCTCAGAAAATCTGAGCTTAAAATTTTGAGGTTAATTAAATAAGAAATCTAAGGATGTTTTATCATATATTTTACTGTAACATAGTCGCTGCCGTTCACATGAAGTTACATATCATAAGTTGTATAGAAAACAGGTGTCCTAAAGTACCATAATTGTAGAATTGATGGAAATAACAAAGTTATGAGCTCATGCATTTTAAATTATAAAGCATAAGCTTATCATTACTTGAAATTAAGTAACCTATGAATAAACAAAGATCACATTCTTGATTAATAGATGGAAATGGCATCAGAACGGAGATTAATACATGTGACATGACCAAGGTTTCAAATTCTGAGCTAGAGTTTCATTTTATCATCGGAATAATACAATTTCAGTACTATATTATACTATTCAGATACGATTTTAGGTACTTTTTTAAATATAAAATATATTAATTAAAAAAATATTTTTATTAATATTTGATTGTCATAAATGTTTACTATTTTGTCATATTGGAGATGTTGAATATTGATTTCAAGTTTTGGTATTATCTCATGAGATATTTGAGGCTTATTAAATCTTTTGCAACAACCGTTAAATGTATAAATTTAAAATTTTATTATTATTGCATATAATTAAATATTCTTAATTACAATTTTGTTACAGAGACATCAAGTCTTTCAATGGTAATGAAGATAGATCTTCATGTTTATTGTGAAGGCATCAAATCCAAAATCTTGCATTATAATTGTAATGAACATGGATCTTCAGGTTCAAATTTTATTTAGAGGCATCAAGTTTGAGACGTTGCATTTATAATAGTCATGAAAATTGATCTTCGATATATTTAGATATATTTTGATGTTTTAAGGATTGATTATGTTATATTTATTTGAAAACTTTAAATTATTCATGAATTAATAAAATTTTTGCATTTTGAGAATATGCAAAAGTATTAACTAAATTTTATATTATATAATATTGCATATAACATAGTAGGTCTAATCATCATTTTATAGAACTTTTTTTATATTTTAGAGGTACTTTAGGATCACAAAGAATAACTGACACTCTCCTCCATTTTAACTATCCTATTTGTATTCTATGTGAAATATCTCTCTTAACCCCTCCATCCTATTGCAAAAATGATCTAAAATACTTATAGCTCTTAGTTACATATAACTTGTCATCTCTTATCTTAATAATTATCTTACTATGTCTAATATTGCTAAATTTAAATTTAATATATTGTTAAACTTCTAGTGTTTCTATCAAAATTCAAGCTTAGCATTTCTTCTTCACGTATCTCATCTACTAAAACAATATCACTTACAAACAACATGCATTGTGGTAACATGTCTTGAATGCGTCTAGTAAGTTCATTCATAATTAATGAAAAAAAGATAGAGACTCTGAGTTGATCATACTTAAAGCTCTTAATTACAGATAACTTGACATTTCCTATCTTAACAATTGTTTTACTACGTCTAATATTGCTAAATTTAAATTCAATATATTGCTAAGTTTCCGTCAAAATTCGAGCTTAGCATTACTTCTTCATGTGTCTCATCTACCAAAACAATATCGCTTACCAACAATATGCATCATGGTAACATGTCTTGGATGTGCCTAGTAAGTTCATCCATGATTAGTGAAAAAAAGATAGGGACTTAGAGTTGATCCTTAATGTAACTCTATCTATATAGAAAATTCCGGTTAATTCGCCTAGAATCCTCACTTTTGTCATTGCATTCCCGTACATATCTTTGATTATTTTAATATATACTATGCTAATATCTTTCTTTTCTAAAATTCTACACATAATTTGCCTCTGGACTGTATCATCAGTTTTTTCTAGGCCGACGAATACCATATGTACCATGTGGAATAAAAAACTTTATATGTTTCAATGATTGAGTTGTTATTAACTTGGCTTTTGCACTTTAGGTCTGATGTTGGCTTTGACAAGTTAATAGATCAATTCTCTCATATAATTTGGATAGCTACATAAAAATTAAATTTTTAATTAAGAAAAGAACTTCATACTTTAATTTGAGTACACTGAACACACCATCTTTATTGTATGGAATCTATTACAATGCAGAAAGGATTCACTAAAGAAATTACATGCTACTGAAAAAAAAAACACAGGCCACCTGCATGGAAGCTAGAAAAGTGTAAGTTCTCAAGAAGGCAATGCAATAAGCATATGCAAAAAGTGGAGATAGGCAGACGGGATCCTCTATCCCAGAGGATCCTTGTCCCGCCTGTCTCAAACTCGCCGACGATCGGCGAGTCGTCCGATTGACGATCAGACACTATTGATAATTGTTTATCGTCGTTTCGAATCAAACGATATCCTGGGATAACGGTGAATCAGTCGGAATCGCCGTATTACAATCTCGTCGGATTCGACGGTGAATACGGCGGATCGCAATTGCGACGATACCCGACGGGTTCCCCGTACCCCCCCCCCCCAGGGTATAGTTTGTTCGGGGCGACGGCCGGAGGCTGCCGGTAGTGTCTGATCTACGATCAGACGACTCGTCGACCATCGTTGACGAGTGAGACAGAAGGGCAGGGATCCTCTGTCGGCCTCGGAGATAGGTAATAAGAAATTTCATTGGTAGATCGTTTCCAAATAAAATAACAGTAATATAAGCTATATCTTCTATTGCACAGCTGAGTATTATACGACTCTAATAGAATCTAGAGTTAAGAGAACATATGAAGCATATTGTCAATGGAAGATTCCTCTTTAGTAAAACCAAGAAATCTCAGTACACAGACAGAAAAAAAAAACACCATTGCATAATACTAGAAAATAATGGGAAAATTGAAAACAAGACACTAACCATGACTTTTTGACCACTGTATGGAATTGACGGCAGAAGTGTGGCCATTTAATGAAACAGAGAGTCCGGTAGAAACCCTACTCTTAGCAGCAGCAACGTTCTTTTTGCACTTTAATAAATTCAAAATATCTGATGGAAGTTCTGAATCCATAGTTGATCCAACTGCCAAAAAAAAAAAAAGATCAAAATATATGCTAGAGTAGCGATAATAAAATTATTTTATCCAATTGAAGAAGATTTAGTTGTTTTCTAAAAATAACTACATTTAGCGTTCCACTGCATCTCCACAATCTGTGTCGACAATTGCAAGATCATCTATGATAACGCCATTACCATAATAACTTTTGGTAGAAATTGTCTGTAGCATAATTAGATACTGAAACTTTTCTCCAAAGAAGCAGAAGAGATCAAATTGCAGTGCTTTCGAGGAATACGGAATAAAGAGATCTGGCTTCTTTTAGTTATTTCGTCAAAAATGTCGAGGCATTACAAGGAACAATGGTGGAGCAGAAAATAAACTCAGATCAAACATAAAGTTTTACAAGGATAAAGGAGAGATCAAGATACCAGGAGGCTCGACGTTGGTGGTCGGAGGATTGGGAAGAGGCAGAGCGGCGGAAGGAGTGGATGTCGTTTCAGCCGCCAAGATCGCCCGATCCCTCTTGGACACGTATCTACTAGGAGGCTGGGCAGGAAGAACCACAGCAGGTGAGGGGGATAGCACGGGAGCGTAGGCTTCTGAACGGGGTCTCTTAGGAGGAGGGATAGGGCGCTGGCGTTTGAACTTGACTTCGCACAGGTTCTCAAATTCTCCATCTTCGTCGGAGACGTCGCCGTAGGCTTTGCAGAGGAGATCCATCGGTGGTATTCGCGGAAACCTGCGGATCGTCGGCGAGGCGGCGTCACGGAAAGGGCAGAAGGCGGAAAAGGTCTACGAGGCAGAGCGTGAATTTGGGTTTGGTTGTGTCGGTTGAATTCATCCGCTCCACTAACCCGCCCCGATAAGCAAGTGGATAATATTTAAATTTTATTAAAAATAAAAATGATGCGCTAGATAACACTCGAATTTTAAACGACCGATTTAATTTCATAAAAAATTTTCTCATGGTAAATTATAAGACATTCATCAGCTAAATTCTCAGCATTTCATAATTACAATTACGTGCCATATTTTTTTAAAAAAATAAATACGATATAATTAGAGATCAAATTGTGATATCAATTTATCGTCCTTTGACTATACTATAATTGCTTATCGAGTGGTAAAAGATGATTCGCTCACTCTTAACATTTCGTCAATCTATTTCAGGATCAATATGAAAAAGATAAATCACGAGTACTAATAACTTAGATGTTATGATTAGTACATAAAAAATATAGGTATATTAATTTTATCAAATTTTAACTCTTAAACTTTAGAACGACAACATCGCATACCAGAGACGTGTTAGCGTTATACTAAGCTAAAGCCCATCTCAAATATAAATGTGCATGATTTATTTTCTTACATAATAGTCTACTCATTAAATAATATCAAATTAACTGGAAACAAATCAAAATGGCAGAATAAATAATAAAAAAATCATGTTTTTTTTCTTTTCCAAATTAATAAAATAAATGACATTTTTATTTTTTTTTCCAATGTCCTTCTAAAGTTTTAGGTAAGATAATACCATAAAAAAATCAAATCATATAATAATTTTATTACATGAATAATAAAAAAAAATTAGATAGATGATTTATTTTGTGGATTAACATCTCGCCATTTAAAATAATGAGCTTTTTAATTAAATTAATTATGCTCATCAGATTGACGACGTTGATGTAATATGTCAAAATATGAGTGGACGCAATTAGATACACCTATACGTTTATTGGTGGGCCCATCATATTTTTCGATCCCGAGTCTCGATATCAATATCATACAAGAATTTCATTTAATTTAATGAATTTAGTTTAAAATATATTATACTACATTTATCGGCTGAATAAATTATACTAGAGTTAATTTAAAATATAAATATTTTATTATAGGCATAATTTATATATCTATATAATTTTTATTTTTTATAATAATAATATATAATTTAATACATTAATATTAAACTTAAGTATTTCTAAGTTTAAGTCCTGTCTACTTTTATTTTTTGGATACGTCTCTATTATACATGTTAGTCATCAGTCCACTCTGTGAAGATACTATAATCCCTTATTGTGGCAAAGGCGATTTGCTCGCCCTTAGCGCTCCTATCAATTCATTTCAAAGCTAACACGAAGAAGGTGAATCATGAGACTACTAGCCCAAATACAAAAGTGAGGCGGGGGAGAGTGAGGGTTTTTATAATAGAGGGAGGGAGGGGAGAGAAGAAAAAAGAATATTTTAATATTAAAAAGATTGAAGGGGAAAGGAAAATGTAAGGATTTTTATTAGAAAAAACTGAGCTGACAGTCACTCATGATCACTCACGAAACATTGGACAGGATATCAAACTTCTATATATATATATATATATATATATATATATATATATATATATATATATATATATATATATATATATATATATATATATATTTTCTCTCTCTATATATATATATACATATAAACATATTATCTCGAACGATGTGTAATGTGCGACTATGAGTTACACAGGTTTTTTATTTTTTTTATTTATTATCGTTTAGGATTTTAGTATTAGGGTTTAAGGGTTGGATTATAGTATTAAATATAAAAAAAATTCAAAATGAAAAATAAATTTGAGGTGCTTACGTGATGTACGACGTAAGGGGTGTGGGATAACAAAACTCCCCTTACGCCGCACACCCTGTGAGTACCTCAATTTTTTTTCATTTAAAATTTTTTTGTTTACTCTCCTCGGTTTAAATATTTTTTTGTTTTGATTTTTTTCATTTAAATTTGTTTTAGCTTTATTTTGTTGACTCTTTTGTTTGATCTCCTTAGTTTCTCAACAATTAGAGATCTTGTCCCAATTTTTCTCGATGATGTATATATGATGACTTTTTTTCCCTTAGTGATCGCATGATTAAGTACATGCATGTCGGATGTGATCTATTTTTTTTCTTAAAATTCCTCCTTATTTCCAACTCGTCGTTCGGGTCCCAATTGAATGTCCATTGGAATGAGAAAAAAGTGATTATATATTCATTTTAATTTTACATATAAACTAAAGGGGATATACCTTAAACTCATTCTATCAAAGCTCTTTTGTGGGTGCTAGAGTGTTTGTATATGTCATTGATTCCCTCATCGATGTTTATTCACTATTCTATTAATCTTGTGAATAACACGTATAGAATTTACAAATCTAACGTAAAGTTATAAACAAGCAATGTTAAATAATTAAGATAGTTGAAAAAACAAAATATTATATAGTACTTACGAATCTCCGTTAGGGAGTATAAACTCTCGACTGTCTTGCATCTTAGCAATTGAGTGTTTGGCCGAAGGAACTTGCATAGGTACTAGCGAATGTATTAGCAAATATACTGGCGAAGGTGAATCAGAAGGTACTACTGCAAATGCATGGGAAGATTTTGCAACTGAAGGGGGGTGTAATACAGTGCCTCATGCTGAAAATAAACTGGCCAAGAATACTCCATCTAGTACCACCACAACAAGACTGTCAAACAAAATTGTTAGGGTACATAATAAATAAAAATTTGATGCATAATGAAGAACATGAAAAAACTTATCATATTTAATAATAGATTAGAGAGTGAGCAAAATGAAACGTCAAGATGTTATCCATAAGGACCTATGGAAAACATATATAGTACATTAGCAGATAAAATATATAAATTTTAGAATGCGACAATATATAGACAACTAATTGAGCTATGACATTTATAAATCTGAAGATTAAAATTAAATTTACTCATAAAAAATATTACCATATATAAAAATAAAATATCATATTTTTGTTATTTTAAGATAACAAAACTTACTCATCATAACAAAATCAAAGTCCTCATTGTTATTTTCATCATCATCATCATTCTCATGAATTTGATTTGCATCCATATTTATCATTACTCTGTTGAAACTCGTAATGTTGGAATATTAGATTCCTCGATCTAAAATGTGTTTGCAATTTTCTCTTGTTGATATGCAATATTCTCCCAATATTCCTCAATTTGTTCCCACATTTTCATTTTACAAACAACCAACAAATCAATTTTGTCATGTTTCAAACTAATATATGATACATAGAATACTTGAATTGCTTATTGCGTCAACCCAAATGATTTATATCTTTTATATAATTTTTGATGATTTATTTCAACCAAGTTATACCGTGAATGCATATTCATCCCTCTGACAAAGTCAAACAAGTGACAGATAAATAAAATAACTTGCATTTCTGGGTCGAAGTATTCTACCTCTATAATTTCATCAAGCAAACCATAAAAATTATTATTTGCCCCTCTATCATTGGATACTAAACACAAAGCCCACTATTCGTTATAGTCTTCCTCATTCCATATTCTTCGGTATGAAAATTATTTTCATTTATGAAATATGTTGGCCAAGTGCATATTGTTGATTTTGGATCCTGTTACAGATGAATTAGCAATTCTTACTCAACATGAGCTTGATTATCATGAACCTAAGTCAAATAAAAAATTTGTTTAAAAGTTAAGATATGTGTAAACCAAATTTTGATTGTCTGCTTGCATATGTTTTTCACCATTGAGCAAATTCTTCATCGCAAAAGCGATCAAACTCTTATGTTGCGTTAAATCCGATAAAATAAAAATTCAGACAAGAAAATTTTGGAAATTTTCTCAAGATGACATTAGGGTTTTCGGGCCCATGGCTGGAGTTTGGAGGGATGAAGTGTGAAGCACCATACTTTAGAGGGCTTAAAATAGTGGGAAACTTAATTTGAAGGGAGGTAAGTAGTAGGCAAAAATCCTTTCTCTTTCCGAGGATACAAGGGGATGAGAGTGGTGCTCTGATAATTACCATTTTGTTAATCATTTTAGGCTCTTAAATTCTTGTTTTGATCCCTTTTATATGCTTAATCTTGCAGTTACACTAGGTTTCATGAGTTATCTCTATTTTTGACTTAAGATGCAATTCTTTCTATATTTAAGATGTTTTGGCACTATAATTTGAATATAATTTTGTAGGCTTCGAATGACCATTGACCTAGATCAGATTGGATCAGACTTGAGCTCAGACTTGGCTTCGATCAAGAGGATCCAGAGGTGGATAACTATGGGTCGTCCAATCAAGAAACGGTGAGATCTGAGCCATTTGTCAGCTTCTGATCAATCCGAGCTCAAGGTAGAGTTAATCAAGTCCATAGATCAAGATCTGAAGCTTTGAACCAAATCAGAGTCCATCTGACCGTCGGATCAAGCTTAAGGGGAGTTTCAACCATCCATTCAAAGAAAAGAAGACCTGAGCCATCCGTCGCAGATCTGATTGATCCAAGCTAAGGAGAAGTAGATCAGAGCCATTGATGGAGATTTGGGAAGTTTGGTTCAGATCTGAGATGATCCAACTGTCGGATGAGACTAGAATGATCACAGCCGTCCATTTTGAATTGCAATTAATTAAAACAGACTTTTCCTCCGCAGCTCAGGTCGTCGCGAATTCTGTTTTCCAATTCATCATTTTCTTCAGCGTTTCTTCTCTATTTTTTTAGGCGGCCACTTCAGATCGAAGTAATTTCCAGACTTCAAATCAAAGGATCGACTTCCCGAGAAGTTTGCATCAATTCCATCGTAGCTCCGGTGAGGGTTTCACCAGAGTTTGCTTCATCCGATCCACTCCCGATTGAACGCCTTCATCGATCGGAGCCATCAGAGCGATTAGAGGGGTTCTCTGAAGAGATCTGATGAGTTCCTGAGCCACAACCACCATCTGATTCATCAAGAAGGAAGAGAACAGATGAAGAGTTCAGTTACGCATCAAACCAATGCAATTCGATCGCGAGCGTTGGATCTTGCCGATTTCGAGCTAGGGGGTTCTTAGTTCGATTCTTGTGTGACGGCAAGAAGAATGTTTGGTGATGAATTTCATCTGTAGTTTAGATTTAGTCTCTGAATTCATTTCTGTAGATTTTTCCATTCTGTTTCAGTTGTATCAGTTCGTTTTCAGCAACTGATTGGTCTGTTCGACCGATCCAGACAGCATCTGATCGGTCGTTGTGACTGATCAGGATTGTATCTGATCGGTCTGTTGACCGATCAGGCATTTTCCAGCTCATTTAATCTTGTTTCTTGAGTTCTATACTTCATAAATCTGCTGTTAGTTAGATTTCCTGCATTTAATATGAAATGTTTGTTTGCCAATCTCTTAGTTTATTTTAAAGTTCTTGCATTCAATTTTAGTTCTTGAAATTTAATCTGAATTGCTCAGTTTCAAGTAGGTTAAGTTTAGTTTTCACAATTTACCAGTTTAATTTCTGCTTTAGCTAAGTCTACTTTGTTACAACTGTTATTTCATTCTTATTCACAAACAACCCCCAACCTTATTTGAAAACCCAAAAATATTTAACGACAAAAGCAAGCTTGGATTAAGCACACTTAACTAGTCCTTGGAAAAATACGACTTGAGGCCCATGTACTACATTTTATTTTGTGAGTTAAGGGTTTTCAACTTATAAATATCTAAATTTGAGGCTCATTCGTGACACTAGTTATTGGGCACATCATGCTCCCCTATAGGATTTGGGGTAAGATGGGTGTGCCCTCTGTCGGCATCTTGTCCACTTGGTCACTCAGGAACAGTGATGGTAGAGTGCATACAGTATTACAGCCCTACCCACTCGGTCGTTTACATATAACATGGGATGGTGGCTTGACTGACATCCAATGGCGGAGCCAGCCCGGATGATGTACCGGGGCTGTGAACCTTCGGCGATGATGTACGCCCTTTCTCTCGGTCTATCTTCCTCTTTTCGTTAATGCCGACCGGGCTAGCCTCTTCTTTCCGTCAATGCCGACTGGGCTAATATCCTCTTTTCCTTATTTTTTCCCTCTTCTTCCCACTTAAATTTCCCTGTCTCCTCAATTTGACCCCGGGCTACAGCCCGGGTAGCCACAAAGGTGGCTCCGCCCTTGCTGACATCAGGGGTGACCATGTCATTGCATCATGTGCATGATGCATGCATTGCATGTTGCATTTGATTGAGCTATAATTGCTGCATATGTTTGACATGTACATACATGAGGTATTTTGCATATGGTTTGGTGATCTGATATTACTCGTGTGGTATGAGCCTATGTGATCTTGCATTGTTTGTGTGGTATGAGCTCATGTGGTATTATGTTGCTCATGTGGGACGAGCTTACCCATGGAGGGTTTAGGTTTACGAGGTCTCTGACCTTATTACCCCACAGGTGGGATTGACACTGGAATGTTCATACATAAGTTTCTCAGTCATGTATTCTAATTACTCCTAGAGACTGTATCCGTTTAATTCTATACTGCTTGTATAACTTTTTATGTCATGCAGATCTTTCGGTATATATATCAGCTGAGTTCACCTGAACTCACACCCATTTGCTTATTTACTATTTCAAGATGATGCCACTAGGAGAGCCCAACAGTCAGCCCCTCCTCCCGTTGTGTTGATTTCATTGTAGTATTTGTATTGACTATTACATATGTTGCTTTGCATTTTTATCCATTTCTATGGACATGTATTGGTGCTTTGTATTTTTGTGTTCCCCTGAGGGTTTATGTATTAGTTACTTTGTCGTAAATCGGACCGGTCCGCAGTCTAGGTATGTCTTGGTATGCTTTTGTGCTATATTGGATTCTTTTATATTGTCTATACTAGTTGTGTTGGCTGAGGACATGATGTGTCTTGTGGGCCTTTGTATTAAGGTTTTATATTATCAGTCATATAGGGGAGATGTTGTCCAATTTTTATCGGATCAACGACCCCTCGAGGCATGACATGTTGATATTTCAGAATTTAAGTTTTGAAAAAACCTAAATAAAAAAACATAAATAATAACACAAACAATTTATGACATAAGAAATATAAAATATAGAAAATATATACTACCTTAAAATGATTTTACTTCTGGATAATTCAGTAAAATATAGATGTAGGTTGTCCGCCATTCTTGACCAGTTAAGTATCTCTACTTACATGTCTATTTGGTCGACTAAAGTAGTTAAAAATTGAGAATGAGTTTAAATTAAGATCAATCAAACCTCATTATTTATTTCTGCTCTCCGGTTTTTTCTCTAAACGTGAGACTTAAAATAATATGATACAAAAGTTATTACTTCATCCATGATATATGCATTAACAATAAATACTTCAACACATGCCTTTGTTTTTTATTTTTATCTTCAAATGATATAGGAATCTAATTTTAATAAAATAAATTATATTCGATTTTAATATACGATAAAATTAGGCAATTTTTATGCATTAATAACAAAGTATAGAAGATGAAAATTTTGTGCCTTTCAAATGGATAAATTCATCAAAATTGCATAGAACCTCAACTTTAGTCACATACGATAAGTGAATCAAAAAATGCTCTATGGAATTAAAAAAATGAGTGTGTAAATATCCTTTCCAAATTATACAAAATGATTGGGATGTCTTTCTCTATTGTCTCCATACGTGAATGTCTCAAAATTATTGAGCAAATATAATGAAGGAAAATTGCTTAACTCCGTAATGGCAGCTCATAGAAAATTTGGTAACAGTTCCTTAAAAGTAATAGAAATTAATCTTTCCATGAATATATGACAGTCATGCTTTTTCAAATCAATCAATTTGCATTCCTTCAAATTGACACATCTCCCAAGATTAAAGACATGACCACTAGGAGATCTCAATGATTTCAACCATTCACAAACAACACGTCTCTGATCCTTATTCAATGTATAAACTGTTTTTGGCTTTAGTCCCCTACTATTTTCATCAACATCAAGAGTGGGTTCTTTATAAAGAAGTCGCATGTCTTTTTTTCATTTAGATTGTCTTTTATTTTTCGACAATATTCATCATTATATTTATCAGATTATCAAAAATATTCTTCTTAATATGCATTATACCGAGATTATGATGAATAAAATGACTCTTTTAATATGATAAATTCCAAAATATACTCTGTTTACTCCATTTATGTATATATCCATATTTATATGTTATAGCATGTGACTCTTCAATAATAGATGGAAAGTTAAGCACTCGTACCAAATTGGTTCACCTATTAATCTCAATGATGAAGGTATTTTTTTCAATTCTATTCTTAATAATTCTTCTTTATTCCTTTTAAAATTATGATTTGGCGGTAAAAGTTATCTATAATAATCAAATAACTTGACTTCTTCTCATGTCTCAATCTGATTGACTTTGATCTCTCTACACATATAGGATATCCTAAGATCCCAACGATATTCTATCCTGATAATATACTATAAGTTAGAAAGTCATTTATGATTCAAAGAAGAGCATTCTTCATTATAAGCATCTGATTATTATGAACCTCATATGTAAGAAACCCTTCATTCCATAGTTGTTTCAGCTCTTAATCAATGGTTGCATATAAACATATATTAACTTCTTTAGATTTTTATGGGCTAGACACAACAAATGCTAACAATATAAGGTATTTTCATACACTTCCCAGATGAAAGATTATATGGAGTTATGATAACTAGCGAACAAGAATAATTTCTTCCTAATTTGTCAAATAGAGGAAATTCATTAGCAAAGAGATCTAACCTAATGTTTCTCCTTCGCAAATTCAGAATATATTCTATCAAAAAAATTTCACACCTCTAGATCTGAAGAATGACATATTAGTCTCTCTTCTGTTTCATGATTTGCATGTTAAGTCATGTGTTCAACTGTGACCTTTGATGCATAAAATCTTTGTAATCTAGGAGGCAAATAAAACAACTGATCGTATGATTTACATCGCTGTTGACTACTTCTAGTGCCCTTTTACTTATCATGATTATAACATTTACAAACATATACATCTTCATCATCTCCCAATGTAGCCTACAACCATCTCGGCAAAAATCATTTCTTTCCATCGAAAGAACTAATTCTTTCACAAGTTTTTTCATACTATAAAAATCATTGGGCATTATGTGATCATGTGACAATACCTCTCCAATAACTTGAATAAAATCGTTAAAACAATCTGCAGACATATTATGTTCTGCCTTGATATTCAATAGTCTACCTGTGAGAGATAGTTTAGTGTGACTGTCATAACCAACCCACACTGGTTCATCTGATGTAGTACTCAACAATTCCTAAAATTGGAGATATGATTCATTATTCGTATTTTCATCAACACCTAGTATTTGTACCTCCTCCAACGATGATGCATAATTAGTAAACATTTGTTCAACTATTGGAGAAAAACTAGAACTTGCACCACTCAGTTCGAGAATGAAATTCTTTATCAATTACCATCAACTGATATGAATTTAATTGATCATAATTACTTTGATCTTCATTAACTGAGACTTGTATGTTTTATCCGATCAGTGTGAGAAGTGGAAACCAGAGGGGAGAAGAGTTACCTTTAAATTTTGTAGTCGAAGTAGATAAGGAACGAGGAAGTTAAGGGAGCATTTGGTTTACTTTATTTTCTATTTTTATTTTTCAGAAAATCACATTTTCTTGTTTTCTAAAAAATAACTTTATTTCATTCTCTAATTTTTCAGAAAAACTATATCTTTTTCTAGAAAATAAATTTGAAAAATAAAAACCAAATATGTTTTTTGGAAAATCACATTTTCTGCCGAAAATGAAAATGGACGTACCAAACGCAACCTAAGAGATTTGGGAGAGAGGGTCTATCTCGAAATATTTTGGGTCGTTAGTAACAAATTAAAATTCGTCACCAAGTTTGTTGTCAATTTGGCAACGAATTTGGAATTTGTCGTCGTTGCCAAATCCAAATTGTCAAAATTAAAAATCTTGAAAAATGGAATGGGGGGGGGGGCGATTTTGAATTTTGTCATCAAATTTGGAACAAATATGAAAATTTGCAATGACTTTTGCGACGAATTTGGTGATGAAATATTTTTGTTACTAACTTTGTGATATTTATTTTGTTATAGATTTCATTACTAATTAGCGACGATTACTTTTTTGTCGTATATTTTATTGTAAATCCGTAATTAATTATTTTCATTATCAAATTCATTGCTAAATTAATATTTTTATATATTATATTTTTAAAAACAACTCAAATTTCTACCCAAGGCATATATATCAATTATTTTTCATAAAGTATTCATTTACCCATAATACATTATTTTTTATTAAAAAAATCTATTTAGCCATAATTAAATTAAGCTATTTTCCCAAAAAAAAAAAGAATTTACACTTCCTTCCACCTTTGCTGTATGGAAGAAAAGTGTGCTCTCCGATCGAGTACACTGCACAACCTCTCTGCCTCCGCTGCAGGCCGCAGCAGCGGCGGCAGCTTCTGGCAGCAGCTTTCCTCCCCTCACCCCATTCACGCGCGCCTCCTTCCCTTCCCTTCCCTTCCCAATTCCCAGTACCCTTCTCTTTCTTCTAGCTATATCTCACTGGCTTTTGTCCCTTTTCAGCCGGCCCTGAGGCTGAGGGGGACCTCGACCCAATCCACAACAATACCACAACTGCTTCCCTTGTCACCTTTAATTCCTAACAGCTTCATGCATGCCTTCTTCCTGACCTTTTCCTCTCCTCCCAAACCTTTTCCCCTTTCTTCCTCCTCCTCCTCCTCCCTCTCTTCTCTCCAGTCTCTTCTCTTGCTTATTACTCATCTCCTGCTTATCAATTCATCCGTGTAAATTAATTTTCAAATGCAAGCATAGAGAGAATATATTGATATCCAAGAAGAGATTTGCTGGGTTATTTATCCACGTGCGAATCAAATTCCCGATATAGTTTTCGAGTATGAGGTTTCGTGCAGTGAATCGCGTTCCAAGCTCGGTGATTTAGTGGTGCGTAGAATATTAATCTCCCCTCTCAAACCTATCCATTCATATCTGCATTGATTGGATCTTGTTCTTGTCTTCCTCTACAAGTAGTCGCAGAAATCTCCATTCTTTTTTCCAGAGCATTGATTGATCGATGGAGGAGCAGCAGCAGAAGCGGCAGCGGTCGCATCAGGCGGCGGCGCCGCCGCCGCCGCCTCCGCGTGTACCGTGCGCGCGGTGCTGGTCCGACGATACCAAATTCTGCTACTACAACAACTACAACACCTCGCAGCCGAGGTACTACTGCCGGACCTGCAAGCGCCACTGGACGCACGGTGGCACCCTCCGCAACGTCCCCGAGGGAGGCAGCGGGTCCAAGAAGACCCCCCGAAGGAACAGAAAGCTCTCTGCGCCGCCTTCTTCCTCGGCCTCGGCGTTCAAACTTTCTGGACGACCGCAGATGCTGCATGCTGCTCCGGCCATGACCGCGGCGGCCGGCGTGGTTGGTGCTCCCCTGCCTATTCCATTCTTCTACAACGGCAACGGAGGGAGTGCCGCTGGCCTTGTGGGAGACGAGCTCTCTGCTTTTCGAATTCCTGGCGCCGTCCTCCCCGGGGAATTCCCCCGGGCACCGTTGCCGGTGGCGCCAGGGCTCAACCTCCAGCGGTTGGTGCAACAACCCCGGTTGTCCCTAACGATGCAGCACCAAAACTTGCTCTTGTTCCAACAACTACAACAGCAGCAGCAGCAGCAGCAGCAACAAAGCAACGCAGCAACTCCTGCTGCTACAGCGGATCGACACCAGATCAGACATCAATCAAACGACGACATGTTCTTCAACATGTCAAGCTCCATTCCCCAGCCTCCGCCTCCATAATCAAGTTATAACGTCTCATGCAGTAGATTTGATCATGTGTTAATTTCTCAATAGGTTCATCACCTAATCAAAGCTTCCAATATCTTTTTGTTGTTCTACAGACAGAAATAGTCAGTCGATCAGAGATAGAGAGAGAGGGCAAAAACTTCTTGTCGTGTTTTTATAAATTATATACATCCCAAAATAATCTGCTATAAATTGCAATTTCGGGAATCTGTTGGAGAAATTTTCAGCTTTTCTTTTCCGCATGAGCTTTCTGGAGTGTTTGGTAATGGATTATGATTCAGTCGCGAAGCGAGGTGGCGGTCTCAAGATCGAGATAGTCCTCCGGGGATCACGAAACCGCTGAAGCTGACTGCGAAGCTGGCTCGCTCCTGTCCTGCAAGACAAAGACCGTTAGAACCCGCCGGGGGAAGTCCCCGGCTAAGCACTCCGACGGTTAAGTCAATACTCGACGGTGACAACCGAATGGAAAGTAATAGAACAGTTAGTAAT
>JAGFNQ010002275.1:112013-163305 GCA_024364735.1 Boesenbergia rotunda
GAGAATTATTAGAAAGAACAAAATAAAAGGAATAATAACATCTATAAGAGCAATCAATTGTACATCCATCAATGATAAATAAAAGGGGGAAAAAAGTTAAGCTGCAACAAGGGCCATCCCTTGACCAAAAAAAAGTTACATTGAATTGTATATACAATCCAAGAAAGCATATATTTTATAGATAAAATAATTAAAATGCTAAGTGAAAGTTACAAAGAGCATTTAAGTAATTTGAAGGGGCGCTTGGTATAAATTTGGCAATGGGAATGGTAATGGATTTGATTGAGGGGTTTATGGGTTTGATGATAACCTAGTGGGGGTGGGTTATGAAATCAAGGGTATCATATCCTTATTTTGATTCCGATTCCCGTATACCAAGCATCATCAATGGGAATGAAATAGATTTCATTCCCATTTCCACCTTCTAAACCCGCTTACCAAGCGCCCTCTGAATTTTTTTTACATACATGACTTAATAATAATCTAATCTTACCTCCACTGATCGATAATATATTTGAGGAGATGGAGGACAAAGTGTATGACAGTCTTTTGCTACTTTTCAAAGAAAACTATTTAAAAAGTGATAACCTAGAGCTTCAATATCCAAAAAACAGTAGAAGAAAAATATCATTAAGGAGCAACTGAGGTTTTTAATTAATCTCAAAAGCTTAGCTAACAAGAAAAAAAGTTGAATTGTGTCCTATCATTCAGTCAAGTCTATCATACAAAGCACATTAAGCAGTGTTCATTCCTAGAATCTTTTGTGCATTGAGAGGACATCTATTCTTTAGAGCTAAACAACAACAATAACAAAAACTGATGGCAAATTGACTTTTGAAGAAAAAAAACTGAAGAAAATGGCATGACACAGCACTAATGAATCAACCTTTTGCTTTTCATTTGTCTTCAGTCATAAAATACCACAGCATAAAAGTCTGGAACACCACTCTTTGAATTGTGTGTGTGTGAAAAAAAAAACAACATAGTCAACTCAAAAGTTTGGATTAATTATATTTCTCAATTCTTATCCTACATATATTTGCTTAGGCATTAAATACATGGTCAAGGTGTGAGAGAGAGAGAGAGTATTATTGTAGTCAAAACCAACCTACATAGTTCCAATTACTATATGTTAATGTTACATGAGGAAAAAGTATCCTTCTTTTTGTTTGCCTCATTAGAGATTGGAACTCTTCTAAGCTACCTTAAGACCTCAAAGAGTTTTCCATGAATAATTAAAGACAAACAAACTCTGAAGAAAAGTTGATACACATGTCTGCCATTTTTACTATCACCTTCTACATGGAGGAGACACAAGCCATGCCGGCCCAGTGCTTTAATTTCTTTAGTTTCCCTCCTAAATATTCAACTGAGAGAAATGAGACAAACTGATGAAAAGGCAGTGAATTAAAGAACTAAATTAATCTTGAGAGCAAAGCAAACAAGTCCATTAATGTATCAATTAATACAGTCCAGGAAAGAAAAATATAAGCAAAAACAAGGAAATACTTCTAGTCCCACACCAACTCGAGGGAAATTATACCGAGTCTTTAATTTCTGCAAGCACTTCAAAGAAATGAAAGTGAAAAAAAATAATAATAATATCATTTGTTAAATTCCATGTCTCTTCAGCATATCAACTATTAGACATTGATATGAACTGATGAAGAATTTTAAAACCAACCACACCAGTAGATCATAAACCCTGCTATATATATAATATATATGCATACATGCAAGAGCTGCGGCTGATCATCTTCTTAATAAATTTCCAGCAGTGAGATTGGAAATTAATGGATAGTTTCCAAATTAAACCAGTCTTGTTTCGTGCCTCAATGATTTAAAAACACAAGGGGCTTGATGATGAGACCTTAATCTCCTTGTTAATTCCTCTGGCTATTGGGGGTAGATCGATGCAATGCAAGCCAGTGATTATCTTAATTTTTTAAAACTGAAGAAGATGAAGAAGCCAATGATCTTACTTTAAGTTGAGGGATGATGCTAACAAGGAATTAGATCAGAGGAGCAAGCGAGGAACTGCAGTTTGTGTTGAAATCCGACCAACTAATGCCGCTGCCGGTGGCGGCGGCAGTGGCGGTTGAGTTCGAGTAGACGGCAACTGAAGGCGCCGGAAGGAAGTTATCCAAGGGATTGACAAGGGAGGGGGCAAATGCAATGGCGTTCTGCCAATTCTGCGAGAAGCCGTTGCCGGTCATCACATTGTTGGTCTGCGACGATTCTAGTTTGACTTCCTTCATCATCCCGTCGATGCTTCCATTGATCAGCGCGGAGGCCTCCAATTGATCAGTACTCGTGTCGAATGGGAGCAAAGACTGATCGAATTGATCCTCTAATTGCTTCATCGGATGCTTGATGCTTGACGCGAAGAGTGGCGGAGAGGGCAGCATAGAGGACCCAATCAGTAGATTGTCGTCGCGCAGGATGGAATTCACCGGCGGTAGGTGCTGAAAGGCGAGATCTTGGTTGGAGGCGAGCACTCCGAGGCCGAGATGCGGCAGCAGATCATAGGACGGGTCGGCGAGGCCGTCAAAGATGAGCGGCAACGAGGCGGCGGAGGACATCCGCTGCAGGGCGTGGTGCGCGTAGAGCGCGGCGGCGGCCCCGGGTCTCCCCGCGTCCGCCGGAAGGGAATTCGCATGAATTATTTGATGACGATCCGGCGGCTGACTCACAAGAGGGCGAGAGGAGTTCCCGCCGCCAGCCGCCGGCGGCGGCGGCGGCGACGGGGGGTTTCTTGGCGACGCGCTTGTTTTTCCGGCATCCGCCACCGACGGGGACGTTGCGGAGGGTGCCGCCGCGGGTCCAGTAGCGCTTGCAGGCCTTGCAGAAGTGGCGCGGCTGCGCCAGGCTGTAGTTGTTGTAGTAGCAGAACTTGGTGTTGGCGGAGTCGCACCGGGGGCACCGCAGCGCCTCGACCTTGGCCATCGCCGGCGACGCCTTCTCCACCGTCGACTGACCCCTTACCTTATGATTATGATTATTATTATTACTGTATGTGCCAGCGCCGGGCGTGGCGGTAGCGGTTGTTCCTTTGTGGTTGTTTGCTGCAGCAACAAGGACTGCGTCTTTCATCTGCACAGAAATTGAAATCGAGGAAATCAAGGAGGCGCAGAAGAGAGAGAGAGAGAAGAGAGAGGATGTATGAGGAATACTGTTAGGGTTGAGGAAGTGAAGGATGAGAATGGAAGCAGGGGGGAGGAGGTTCCGTGACAAGAGCTAGCCAACAAAACAAGAAGGCAGAATTATTGACTGATGTGACAGAGACAGCGATGGACTGAGAGAGAAAGAACAGGGCACATCCGCCACATGATGTGGCTTATTGGTGCAAACAAACAGTACCAAACCTAATCTACCTGTGGCCACTTCTTCCCTGATGAAGAAGAAGAAGAAGACATGCTCAACCTCTCTCCTCCGTTCCAGTACTCCATCCTCCCCCTCCTCTTCTCCAGGCTCTTCCTCTGCCACCGCAGTACAGTTGGAGCAGAAATGGAGCTAGCGTATAAGTAGGAGTGGGAAAAAAAGCTAGATGCAGAGAGAAGGGAAGAATCCCGAGGAGAAGAATCGTTGCCACTACTACTGCACCTGTCTGCAACTGCATGCCTCTTCTTCCTTCTTCTACTCCTCCTCCTCTTGCTGCTGCTTCTTCTTGAATTCACTTTTTTCCTTTAACTTTGGCTTTGAAAATTTGTCCTTTGCAGCTAGCTAGCTATTCAAATTAACGAACGAACGAAGGAAGGGGATGGAATTGTTCAGTTCTTTTGATGAAAAAGAAATCGGAAATGAATGGGCAGATCAGGGAAAGCGACGAGACGCGCGGATGTGGGGTTAATGGGACTGGTGGGCGAGACCACCATGAGAGATGATGCATGGAGATCGATAGATGTACATCTCTGGGCGCCATTGCTGCTGCCATCAGGACCAGGCGTGCCGGTGCTTTAAGAGGACAGGCGACGGGTTCACCATGTGGGCAGCTCACATCTCCCTCTCCCTCTTCCTCTGCACTGCTAATTAATTAATTAATTAATTAGAAAGAAAGAAAGAGATGGATAATTCAAACCCCATAGCGATTCTCTAGTCTCCCGAGAAATCTCTTCGCCATCCTCGCCAATTATTCTCTCCTCTGACAAAAATCCCTTAAACAAATTAAATCACACCTTCTTTGTTCCTTTAGTCGTTTCGTTAGTTAGTTCATAACACGTTCATACGATGCGAGATTATACATCATTTAAACCCAAAAAAAAAAAAACTGAGGAACAAGTTTATTTTGGTCAAAGAAGAGTGGCCCGCCACCGACCAGAGATTCGCACTGGATGTGCAACTGCCGACGCTTTGCATGCAACATGGAAAGACGACAAAACCATGAAGATGCATATACTACAATGAATACGTATACGCCCAATTGGAGTGTGAATTAAAGAATACAATAACAATTACAACGTATTTGCTCCATTCTTCCACGTTATTTTTGATGTATATGCATGCATGTTTGAGAGAGTAAAGTATATCTAACTTAATATGATATTATGACTTCACATGAGGCGCACCAATTTATATAAAAATATAGTTAATCGTGGTACATCGTTCACCAAGACCGTTTATCAGCAAATTGTATATGCTCTAGGCAGGACAATTAATGTCTAAATCAAATCAATGCAGGCCACCCTTAATTAATTGCTCACTCAACTAATCAAATAAAATTATTTCACAACACATCCCGAGACGACAACCTAGATATTCTCTAAAGAGACTTATTGGGAATTTGAACCACCCTAGCGTCTCGAGAGTGTGACACTAGCTAGTTAGCTATAGGAATTGGAAAAGTTTAGACTGTATTTAGTAGGTTTGTTTTTTATTTTTATTTTTTTAAAAAATATAATTTTTAAAAAAACGTATTTAATTTATATTTTTTGATTTTTTTTCAGAAAAACATATATTATTTTCTAAAAAATTATAGAAGGAAATAAAATTATTTTTCAAAAAATAAAAAAATATATAATTTTCTAAAAAAATAAAATAAAAATGAAACAAACTAAACTCCCTTAACATCTATGTCTACTTGGGTGTCCTAATCTAAATAAATATTTTATTATTATAAAAAAATAATTAATTAGATTTTTCCAACCTCAGACGATCGGCCCGACCCCACGGAAGTTTCCCGCCGACCGCCAAAGTAAATCGGAAAGCGCTCACGGTGAGCGGTCTAGAAACCCAGCGTCCCAAGATTCACGCCTCATTTGAAGGAAAAATTCCTGCAAATACGGCATAACTAAGGATCGAATCGCAGATGTCTAGGATAGCGACTAGTCGCCCTACCGCTGCACCATAGCCCTGAAGGCTATAACAAATAAAAATGATTAACGAGATTTTTCCAACCTCGGGCGACCGACTCGGCCTCACCGAAGTTTCCCACCGGCCGTCAGCGTAAATCGAGAAGCGCTCGCGATGGGCGGTCTAAAAGCCCAGCGTCCTAGGTTCGCACCCCATTTGGAGAAAAAAATTCTGTAAAGATGGCGTAGCTGGGGATCGAACCACGGATGCCTGGGATAGCGATTAGTTGCCCTACTGCTGTACTATGTTGGCCCAGATCAAAGAATAGCGCACCCAAGAACCACACCAATACGCAAAAGGAAAAAAGAAAACGAAAAACCCGAAAGAACGAAAGAAGAACGAACGAATTTATTTTCTGGAAGAAATAAACTTACAATAAAACTGAGACGATGTTTCACATGCCTCTGGGACCCTTTAAATACACCACGAACAAAACTTAGTCATGATTTATCCCAATAAAATAGGAATAAAAATAGGGAGACTAATTCTCTAGTTATCCTATTAAAATAGGAAAGGCTAATCTAAGACTAAGTCATAAAATTATCAGAATAAAATAAAAAATAAAATATGATGATAATTAATGTCTGGATTAATTATTTTCTCACATTACTCCCCCTAATCCAGACATGGCTGTAAATCACGGACACCGAGTAGTTGTCGCATGGTGGCTAACTTCACTCCTGGCATTCTCCCCCACCATGGCAGCAACCTCTGTAACTGCATTTTGTATTGTAGTTTCTCCAGACAGTTTGGGATGCTGAAGAGCATCATGTGAAGCGTTGCCATCTTCCACTTCCAATGTAACCAATCCAGCAACACAATCCAAACCTGGCTGGGGACATGTATGAAGATAAGACAACACAGCACCATGTGAAGATGACGACAATGCATAACCTCTTCAAAGTCGATGTCTTGTCGTTGTACATAGCCTTTATCAACTAATCTTGCTTTGTGCTTAACAACTTTCCCATCTGAATCTTTCTTCAATTTGAACACCCAATTTAGATCGATAGGTTTGCGGCCTAATGGGAGTTCAGTTAGCGTCCAGGTCTTGTTCATCTCAATTGATTTCAATTCTTCCTCCATTGCTTCGTACCAACAAGCCTCAGTTGCAACTTCTTGATAACTTGTTGGCTCATCATACGCCACCATCATCAGCTCTTCATCAATACCAACCACTTCCTCAGTGTTGGCGTAGATATCGGCAAGGACCTATAGCGGACTGGCCCTTCATAAGAATCGGGAGTGTTTGTTACCGGAGGCGAGGTAGTTGCACTGGCGTTCGATGATGGTGTAGATGGACTCGAGTTCGATGATGGTGTAGATGGACTCGAGTTCGACGATAGAGTAGATGGACTTGATGCTCTTGTCATGGGTACCATGGCTGCTGCTGATGGTATGGAATTTTCTGCCCCTGCCTCAACGTCTGCTGCAACAATCGCCTCGTCGCAGTAAAGCGGATCCAGCATCATAAAACTCGGTAAGTTTTCTTCATTGTTAGCACCTGCATTCCATGTCCATTCAGAATTTTCTTGAAATATGACATCTCTACTTACTTGTAGCTTGCCATGGCTTGGATCAAACAACCGATGAGCTTTGCAGCCTTCCTCGACACCCAAGTATACCATGGGTGAGCTTCTGTCATCAAGTTTCTTCAGATGAGGGGTTGTGTTTTTCACATATGCAACACAACCGAACACTCTCAAGTGGGCGACATGTGGCTTCCTCCCCGTCCAAGCTTCAAATGGGGTACGCTCTCCTAACGCCTTAGTTGGGAGACGATTCAGCAGATAAACAGCATGTCTAACCGCTTCTCCCCAGAATCTCGCTGGCATATGTGTACCCTTGAGGAGAGATCTTGTCATGGCCATTACAGTGCGGTTGCGGCGCTCCACGACACCATTCTGTTGAGGAGTGTAGGGAGCCGTGAGGTGCCGCTCGATTCCTTCATTTTCACAGAATCGAGTAAACTCCGTGGATAGAAACTCGCCGCCTCGATCTGTCCGGAGTGTTCTAATCTTGTACTCAGTCTTGTTCTCTATCAGGAATTTGAACTTCTGGAATGCCTGGAATGCATCACTCTTTGCTGCCAATGCAAACACCCACATCCACCTAGTGAAATCATCCACAATTAGAATAAAATACTTGTTACCGGCAAGTGTACATGGTGAGATTGGCCCGCAAATATCCGCATGGAGAAGTTCTAACGGCTTCTTTGCTCTAAAGTTTGCTTGGTACGGGAACGGCAATCTTGCATGCTTGGCGATCACACACACCTCACAAAGCTTGTTCGGTTGGGGCAGTAGTGGCATATCAACCGCCAATTTCTTCTCCCCCAATAGCTTCAAGTCATGAAAATTGACATGCCCAAGCCTCGCATGCCACAACCAAGTTGGGTCTTCTAGGCTTGCTAGGAGACAGTCTTGCTTGAATGTCTTCAAGGTTATCTTGTACAAGCGATTTTGTGTTCGCTTTACCAGCATCAAGAGCTTCCTGCTCCCATCAATCACCTTCATGGCATCTCCTTCCATGTGCACCTCGTTCCCAGTTTCTGTCAATTGACCAAGACTGATGATATTACTACAAAGTTTTGGAATGTAGTATACCTCATGGAGAGCCTTCTGATCGCCGTTCTTGCATTCGAACACAACTGTCCCTTTGCCCATGATCTCTATGGTTGATCCATCGCCAAACCTCACCCTCCCGGTGATGGTTTCATCTAGTTCTTGAAACTTCTCGTGATGACTCGTCATGTGGTTGCTGGCACCGTTGTCAAGGTACCAGACGTCTTTATCTTCTCCTTTCTTAACGTTGCGATACATCTCTGGAAGAAACCTTTCTTCACTTAGCAGAATTATATCTTGCCGCTCTCGGCTAGCGTGAGACTCCTCGTGGGACACGCTCATCATCAGTGCTGGCTCTTCATCGGTGTCGCAAGTGAGGTGAGCCTCATTATCTCGACGCTTGCTGTAGCATTCGGATGCATAATACCCCATTTTCTCACAATTGAAACACTTTATGTGTCTCTTGTCACGAGTGCCACTGTTGTTGCCGCTAGTGCCTCCTGCACTGTCTTGGCGCTGCGTACCATGACAACGATCGCGCCCTCGCACACGCCACTTGCCACGATTAGGGCCGCTGGACCCGCGCCCCTTGCCTTCTGACGGAATGTCCACGTTGCTCCCTTTTTGTCGCTTTTGCCATTCGGCATGAGTAAGTAGGAGTTCACCTTCAGTGTCGTTGGTATTGCCGCGTAATCGTAGTGTTCGTTCCTCGTACGCCTTCAGTCGCCCGATAGTCTCCTCAAATGGCATAGTCTCAAGGTCGTGGAACTGCTCAATACCAGCAACAATAGGGAAGAATTTATCAGGGACAGAATCGAGTAACTTCTTTACCAACGAGGAATCTTCAAGCGTGGCACCGAGAGTGGAGAACTTGCTACTCAGGGCGCTGAGTTTGCCAGCAAATTCATCAATAGTATCGGTCTCCTTCATCCGGAGGGCGTCAAACTCGCTCTTCAACGTTTGTACGCGTGCCTTCTTCACCCGATCACTACCAAGATACCTCATCTTGAGGCTGTCCCATACTTCTTTCGCCGTCTTCTTGTTTGCAATCTGGAGAAGGATGTCTTCGGGGACACACTGCAAGATGTATGCACGCGCCTTCTTGTCCTTCTTTGCATCCACCTGGGCTTCTTTCTCTGGCTCCACCGCCTCCCAGACTCCCTGGGCATCGAGAATTGCCTCTGTCTTTATTGCCCACACAGTATAATTGTGAGGGTTTAGCATCGGATAGGGAAACGACACTCCGCCGTTCTCTTTCGCTGAGATGCTCGACATTTTTGTGGAAACGTGAATTCTTGACTGCTCTATACTACCAAAGCTCTGATACCAATTGTTGGCCCAGATCAAAGAATAGCGCACCCAAGAACCACACCAATACGCAAAAGGAAAAAAGAAAACGAAAAACCCGAAAGAACGAAAGAAGAACGAACGAATTTATTTTCTGGAAGAAATAAACTTACAATAAAACTGAGACGATGTTTCACATGCCTCTGGGACCCTTTAAATACACCACGAACAAAACTTAGTCATGATTTATCCCAATAAAATAGGAATAAAAATAGGGAGACTAATTCTCTAGTTATCCTATTAAAATAGGAAAGGCTAATCTAAGACTAAGTCATAAAATTATCAGAATAAAATAAAAAATAAAATATGATGATAATTAATGTCTGGATTAATTATTTTCTCACATACTATAGCCCCGGAGACAAAATGTTGGACCAGGTAATAGACGAACCTGGGATGACCGGCCCGGTCCCACGAAAGTTTTCCACTGGTCACCAAGGTAAATCGGGAAGCGCTCGCAGTGGGCGGTCTAAAAGCCCAGCGTCCCAGGGTTCGCACTCCGTTTGGAGGAAAAATTCTTGCAAAATACGTCGTAGCTAGGGATCGAACCATGGATACCTGGGATAATGACTAGTCGCTCTACCGCTGCACCATAGTCTCGGGGCTTGGAGGCTATATGTAAAATACGACGAATCGAAAATCCGGACCAGAAAATTTTTTTTTTGGGATTTTTCTGAATTGAGTCTAAGGTTTCCGGCCCTACGTGAGAAGCCCAGGGGCTTTCGGGTAAACTCTAAATTACGAGAGGGTAAATAATTTAACCATAGAAATTATTTGAGGTTAAATTATAATAAATGGGAGGTTAAATGGTTAAATCCTTTACCCTAAGAGCAAGACTAGAATTTCTAAAAAGTGGAGGGGCCTTTTTGTAAAAAGCCTCTCACTTAAAAAATCCTTTCTTTTCCGCTCGCCCGCAGCCAAAGCCGTAGACATCTCGACCCATGCCCTAGCCGTCGCCCCTTTCCTTCTTCTTCTCCCTTCGCTTGACCTAGCCGCCAGTGAAGGCCGCGCCGCTTCCTCTTCTCTCCTTTTCTTCTTCGCGAACTTGAGCCTTAAGCCTCTGCCGCAGCCGTTTGCTTCTTCGCGTGCCATAGCCGCAGCCTATCTCCATTCGACGGCTACTCCTGTTGACTTCACACACGCGGACGAAGGGTGACGCAGGCTGCAATCGGAGGAGGGTGTGCGACGCCGGAAACATGAGATTTCTTGTTTGCTCCCGAGAATCCCAAGCCATTGCCGGCACAAAATCAGGTAAGGATTTGGATATTTTGAGGAGTTGTATTGTGTATAGATCTGAAGGGAATTACTGGGTTGTGTTAAGCCTTCTAGTTTCAATTCGGTTGAGGATTGGATGATGCTACGGTGGGTATCCGAGTTTTGAGTTGGATCTTTTCTTTCTATTACACCGTGAAGCTTTCTGATGAATGTCTTGTTTGAGTTTTTGATAGTGAAATGGTGGATTCGGTTGGTCTTTCATTTCTGCCGTGAGTGGTGTAGGAGATTGGTTTTTGTCTTGACGATTGATCGTATTGGTGTTGTTTGGAAGGGATCTTTGATCTTGCGAGGGTTATTTTCGGAGGTAGATCTGTGTTGGTTTTGCTATCTTGGATTGAATTATAGCATATTCGTTTTGTTTTGAATGTTAAATAACTATGGTTTTGATCTGTGTGGAGTTGCCTCTGTTTGGATTTGAGTTGGCTATAACAAGTTAGTTGGTGTAGCCCTTATTACTGCTCTGTTTTGGAAGAACTAGTTCTTTAGATTTTGAGGTGATGTCTGTTTGGTTAGTGGCCATCTCGAATGAAATTCGTGATGAATTGATTTCAGTTAGAGGAATAAATTTGTGTAGTCTGATCGAGAAACAACTGGGATTTGTTTTGATTTTTGTTGAGGATCCTGTTTTGTGGAGTTTCATTATGCTCAGTTGTGGTTCTGATTGGTTTGGTGGAGATGGGTTCTTATTATGAATACGGAGGTTAAATGTGAGTTGTTTTCCTTGAGAACTAGCTTGGTTAATGTTAAGGGTAATTAGGAATCTTCCATTTAATTAGAGGTAATTAAATGGAAAGGGAACGGTTAGGTTAATCCTAATATGACTTAGGGATTTATTAGCTAGTTATCGTTTCCGTGTGATAGCTAATTAAATATATCCTTGATACAGGGACTTGATTGGATTTAGCATTGCTGATTATCAGACGGGAGACTCTTTCTGATACGAGCATCTACTTTGAGGCGGGTACTCCTTTGATATGGACTCCTACTTGGAGGTGGGTACCCTTTGACTTATCTTTTAGATATTGTCATCTTGTTATGCATAGTCTGTTATAGATAGCAATAAGATCATACGCTATCCCTGTTTATTATGCCTGTTCTGGATACTTGTTATTTATCCCTGTTTATTATGCCTGTTCTGGATACTTGTTATTTATCCCTGGTTATTATGCCTGTTCTGGATACTCGTTAGTTATCCCTGGGTTATTATGTCTGTCTTGGATACTTGTTAGTTATCCCTGGTTATTATGCCTGTCCCTGGTTATTATGCCTGTCTTGGATACTTGTTAGTTATCCCTGGTTAGTATGCCTATTCTGGATACTTGTTGACTCCCTGTTTATTATGTCTGTCCTAGATACCTGTGGTTTATCCCTGAGTTATTATGCTGTTAGTTCCATACAGTATCAGGTAGTGTCATATCTATATGTATGCTTAGAGATCGTGAGGTATCTCCTGCCTTTGACCTTGAGGGATCTGTAGTTTTCGGCCAGTATACCTTGTAGGTTAACTGTATTTCCTGTTATAGGATTTCAGACTGAGACCTAGTATACTGAGGACTTGGGAGGGAGGTATGTGTATCTATCATACACCATCCTTGCATTGTTGCATGCCGGCGATCAGCGACTCCCTTGTGGTTGAGCCTATCGTCTTCCGGTACATGATATGCGCACACGGCCACTCATGGGTTAGTGGATACCGTAAGATGTGTGCATTTGCTCTGTACTGCTCCGCTCGACTGCTCAGGGGTAGTGGCTTCGGAGCGTGGTAGCAGGCGGAGATCCCTTCTCTTCCCATAGACCAGAGGAGATGAGAGCGACGCTCCCTCATATATACATGGGGTAGGGGGGCGGTCCCCCGACAGCATACTGTCCACTCGGTCACTCAGGAGCAGTGATGGCAGAGTGCGTACAGTGTCACAGCTCAACCCACTCGGCCGACACAGTATCGCCTGTCTCGGTGGCTTGACTGTTTATTATGCCTGTTCTGGATACTTGTTATTTATCCCTGGTTATTATGCCTGTTCTGGATACTCGTTAGTTATCCCTGGGTTATTATGTCTGTCTTGGATACTTGTTAGTTATCCCTGGTTATTATGCCTGTCCCTGGTTATTATGCCTGTCTTGGATACTTGTTAGTTATCCCTGGTTAGTATGCCTATTCTGGATACTTGTTGACTCCCTGTTTATTATGTCTGTCCTAGATACCTGTGGTTTATCCCTGAGTTATTATGCTGTTAGTTCCATACAGTATCAGGTAGTGTCATATCTATATGTATGCTTAGAGATCGTGAGGTATCTCCTGCCTTTGACCTTGAGGGATCTGTAGTTTTCGGCCAGTATACCTTGTAGGTTAACTGTATTTCCTGTTATAGGATTTCAGACTGAGACCTAGTATACTGAGGACTTGGGAGGGAGGTATGTGTATCTATCATACACCATCCTTGCATTGTTGCATGCCGGCGATCAGCGACTCCCTTGTGGTTGAGCCTATCGTCTTCCGGTACATGATATGCGCACACGGCCACTCATGGGTTAGTGGATACCGTAAGATGTGTGCATTTGCTCTGTACTGCTCCGCTCGACTGCTCAGGGGTAGTGGCTTCGGAGCGTGGTAGCAGGCGGAGATCCCTTCTCTTCCCATAGACCAGAGGAGATGAGAGCGACGCTCCCTCATATATACATGGGGTAGGGGGGCGGTCCCCCGACAGCATACTGTCCACTCGGTCACTCAGGAGCAGTGATGGCAGAGTGCGTACAGTGTCACAGCTCAACCCACTCGGCCGACACAGTATCGCCTGTCTCGGTGGCTTGACTGGAGTTAGGGGGTGACCATGGCATTGCACCATGTGCATATTTTGCATCGTGCATTGTTTGCTGCACTTATTTGCTGCACTTGTTTGACATGCATATTCTGGAGACTTGTTATCTGAGATTATATGTCTATTGATATTCCCTTGGTACTTATTATCCTCTTTTCAGGTTAGATGGATTCTGGTATGTATCTTTATTCAGTATCTTCAGTATACCCTTTCCTATTGTTCATATGAGGTTGTATTAGCGTAGACTTCTATTGTTATTATAACATACTATGTATATCTACTGGGTATTCGCTGAGTTTATGGACTCACACCGTTGCCATATGATTTTATTTCAGGTTGATGCCTGCCAGGAGATCCCTAGCAGCCAGTCCCCAGCTCCAGAGGAGCTCTGTTTAGTTTTACCTTACGTTGTTTCGGTTATGGACCCTGTAGTATTTACTATGCTTCCGCTACTTTGTTTTGAACATGTATGCACGTTTTATTTGATGGTATTGTACTTTTGAGTCCTATGTTGGACTTTGTTTGATTTTGGTTTTGTTCCTGCCCCCTGGCAGCTCAGGTGAGTTCGGATTTGGTTTTTCGATAGTTATAATCATATAACTGTTGTCTTTGCATATATCTGAGGCCTGAGGCCCTTTAAACTGCGTGGTTGTGCTATATATATATTGTATACAGGTTATGTGTTTGTGTAAATTGTCCGCCGGACAGGGGAGGTGCTGTCCGATTTTCTATCGGATCAGCGGCTCCTGGGTCTCGGGGCGTGACACTATAATCAAAAAAAAAAAATAACCAGGCAGCAGAGTGGAGGCTATAATCAAGTAATAATAGCAAGTGGCTCAATGGAAATCATGTACTTCATTTCTAAGTATTCCTAATTGCCAACTTTCATAGCACAATGCAGCCCATTTATTGGTGATTAAAGTGAGTGATATTAGACATACCTTTACACCTAATGCTATATATCTTCTAGTTGGATTCCTCTTCTTCAATATTTCAAAAGGATATTCTTTGAACCAAAATGAGATTTTTTTTGAAATCTACAAATGACCTTTAAAATCATTTCATGTCGCCTCCTTGTAACATGCACTGGACACCATCATCGCACCTCCTTGAGCACATTTAACTGAATTAATTAGTTAACCTTCCAATTTGGCATCAACTTGGTGTCTTAGATCAGGGATGGCAGATGAAAAAATGTTAGATCAGATAGTAAATGAATCTGAGATGACCGAATATTCGACCTCATAATAGGGACCGCAAACAATAGCAGTCATCAGCAGCATAGTAGTAGTCATCATTCAATGTTGTGTGTATATTAATTATCAGGCCGTGCATGCATTGACAGATAGCTCAAAAGGATTCTTCTTACTTCTTCCTTGGCTCATCTCATTCATTATTCCAGGTAGTATCATGTCGTATTTATAATAGCAAAGCCAATCCACTGCATTGGGCCCATGGAATGCTGGGGTTCATCAACTTCTAATTAGATATACTTTTTTTAGATATATTTCATCAAATAATTCTCATCAGATCAACTTCTTATAAATTTTATTTATACATCATAGAGATGTTTAAGATCCGTGAAACTGAAGAAACAACTTTAACTGCAGAAAGGTCAATAATTAAGTTAATTTTATATATGTCCAATAAGCTCATGAATGATTAGACACAATTAAGACACAATTCCTAAAACAACTCGCACTAAGAATCTTGACTATGCTTGATTAGGGATAATATGAGATAATATAATTTGATCCCGACTTAGCTTATGCATAGTCGGTTGGTCAGCTTGGCACCTCATAGGGATATATAGGTGATCATGGCCACGGGAACTTCGACAACCCGACGTGGCAGGCCAGGGACATGGGTCCGAGTTCCACTCGGGCCGGATCGTCCGAATAGATGGCTAAGCGGGTGTAGTCTGAACTAGTCCTACCTGGAAACGTTGAGTGACCGACTTAAAGTTAGCCGCTCGACATGCTCCTTATGTTATCATTCTGTTTTCCGAGGGATAAGTCTGCCGAGCTAGGTCTGATCGGTATGCCATTAGCTGCATAGCTAGGTTTCACTCGTGGTAGTTGTTCGTTCCACCCTTTTTGTTGCGGTCCGACTCGGGAGTTGTCACTATCCGTGGCAGTACCTACCCTCTGACACAACACCGATAAAGTTTGTACCAGAGTCGGCGCAGGTCGGCTGGGCCTGACACAGCTCGCGTGCGAATCGCGAATATCCCGCTGGCACAGTATCTGCCGGACAAGCTCTGACAACCCGTACCACGGCGCCCCCTGCGTATGTTAGGATGGGGCGGTGTCGGTCGACGAACTGATAGTGGCCTTTAATCTTGTCCCCACATAAGATAAAATATGGAAGAAGTATGGCAGAGGCTGTCGACTCCCCCGACTATATAAAGCTCTCCTCCCTTCACCCACAGGTATGCATAATTTTTGCTACAGTTTTTCTTCTCCAGTTTTTATCTTCTCCACCGGATACTGACTTGATCGTCGGAGGTCTTTATCGGAGAATTCTCCCGGTGGGTCACTGACAGTCATCTTTCCTGCAGGAAGGGTGCCAATAGAAGTAGTTCTCGGGGTCACCTCGCTATTGGGAGTCCACTTCGCTCTTCGACAGTATCATAATCAGATTTGAAATATAGTTGGACTTGAAATGTAATTCAGATTACAAAATTTTATTAATTTTTTATAATTTAGATTATACTATATTATATTATAATTTTAAAATTATACCAAACAAAATAACCAATCTATTTTTTATATTACACAGCTTACTCTTTACCAAATATAAATTATGCTGTTCACTATTAGGACGTGAGAGCTACCATAAAAAATGTTCATTTTAGGCGTGGTTGGAATAAACAAGTAAATTTTAACTGCAAAGATCAACTATGCTAATCAAAGTTCATTCACTTATATTTATGCTTCATTAAGCCGCGAGATATTTTATAATGAAAAAAAAAATAGGTGAACAAGAATACAAATAAATCAATATTATACAAAAATCGTAAAAACTTATTTTCAAATAAAAGGGTAGGGACGGAACCTAGGTGGGGACGTGGCAAAATGTTTTAATATAAGAGATGTAGGATGATATGTCGCGTGGCGAGGTGGAAGTCCCAAGGATATATAGGATGGTCTACTGAGCGAAAACGAGCTACCGAGGTGATGCTGACCGAGATCCGACCTGGCCCCTGCCTGCAAAATAGTGACCGTTAGCAAATCCACCGGGGAGTTTCCCCGGCAAAGTACTCTGACGGTCAAGTCAGTATCCGCAGGAAATATAGTAGAGCTGAATTGAAATGCAGTAGGGATGAGAGAACTCGCGCGCATACCTGCGGAATGAGGAGTGGAGGGCTTATATAGCCGGGGAGCTGACAACCCTTGTCTGTGTCGACAAGATAAGGGTGTGGTACCTGTCAGCTCGTATGAGAGTACTTAGGAGTACCGCGGCATGGCGCGGGGTGCTCGAGCAGTATTGGGGTACTGAATGAGCGGGCTGGCCGCGAGGTGTGTCAGGAATAAGTAAGGCGTGTAGTACTCCGACATCAAGGACGTATCCTGGATATAATGACATAGGGGGCGTAGGGACGAGATAGTCCATAACCTGAGTGCCGACCAGCGGGTCCGAGTATCAAGGCCCGGGTCGGGTAAGGGCCAGGGAGCGTGGGCCGCCACGTGTCTGCCTGAGAGAGTTGAGGCGCAAGGTACGCCCTGAGTTGGGGGTTTGTTGGGTTAGGTTTGGCTGATTCCGCTGGATATCCAATTCGTGTGGTGCTGGGGGAGCGTGGGTCGCCACGCGTCCGACTGGCTTGTCCGACCCCGATCTGGATTGGGGCATGGGTCAAGGTGGCCGAGCCAGGAGGAGCTCGGGGCCGGCCGACTGACCGATCCTGCTCGTTGCTGGCTGGATAGCGCCTCATGGGAACTTCCTGCCTCAAGGTCTCCCTGGGTGAAGTCTTGGTTGGTCCATTTGTTAGACTCTTACGGTGCTAGACTGGCTGGCTGAGCAGGCCATACTGCCTGTAAGCAAGGACGGGATCATAGGGCATAGGAACATGAGATGAAATAAGGATGAATGGGCGTAGAAAAAAACCAAACTATTTCAAATAAATATTGTGGATTGGATCGTCAAACCATCTATCAATGAATGGCCTAACGTACGAGCTCTCCAGAGACCGCCGATGAGGAGAGTGAGGCGGACTTGATATGTACTTCAACAAAAGGTTAAATTGACGTTGGAGAGTCTCGACTGACCATTCCGACACTCAAGTTAGGGTTTGATTGAAATGTTATGTTGAAGGAAGAAGATGGATAAAAAGGATAGAACTTGATGGAGTCCATGAATAGTGAAGAAGTCCTTTGTCTTCCCGTTTTCTAGAATTTATATATCATCTAAAGAGCATACCCTAGTCAAATGTTACAGAGGCTGCATACTCTTCCAGGGTTATGGTACAGCGGTAGGGCGACTAATCACTTTTCTAGACATCCACGATTCGATCCCCAGCTATGGCGTATTTATAAGAATTTTTCCTCCAAATGAAGCGCGAACCCTGGGACGCTGGGCTTCTAGACCGCCCACTGCGAGCGCTTCCCGATTTACCCTAGCGGCCAGTGGGAAACTTCCGTGAGGCCGGGTCGATCGCCCGAGATTGGTTGAAAAAACCTCGTTAATCATTAAATAATTAATTTTTATGTATATGTTACTTTATAATTAATTAAATTAACCTATTAAAATTATAAACTCCTGTCTATTCCATATCTAACTTTATTTAGAGATAGTTTTTTTTTCCTCTCAAAATCTTATTATTTTAGATGATACTTTAACAGAAATAATATTATTCATTTAATTTCACAGTAAATTTGTCTTAGATTTATATAAATATAAAACAATCTTTTTTCTATCTTAAATTCTCATTAAATTTTAAATTATTTTTTCGATAAAAATTATATGGCCTCAAATTTTATTGATAATCCTTATTTATATTTATTTTTAAAACTTTCTATGTAATTTTGTTTAAATTCCATCTTAAATTTCTTTTCAAATATTATATTTCATTAAATTAAAATAAATTAATAATTCTGTATCTCTGATTTATATAAATCTAAAATGAATTTTTAATCAAAATTATATCTTCTCAAATTCCATTTATAACCCATATTTATTTTTATTTATAAAAATTTATATATAATTTTGTATCAAATTTGTTTTAAACTCTGTCGTAAATTTCTTTTCAAACATTATATTTTATTAAAGTGACAGATTAATAATTTTGTATCAAATCTATTTCCGATTTATATAAATCTGAAATAGATTTTATTTCCATTTTAAAAAATTATCATTAATCTCAATTTTTCATTAAATTTTAAATGAATTTTGTGATAGAAATTATACTGTTTCAAATTTTGTTTGTAATCTATATTTATCTTTATTAATAAAAATTTATTAGCAATTTTATCTCAAATTCCATCTCAACTTTTTTTTTTCAAAATACTAGTATAATACCCGTGCGATGCACGAGAATCTTATACAATTCAAATAACATGTTTAGTGATAATATATATATATATATATATGTCAATTTTTATTATTAAATGAAAAATTAAAATGAAATGAATTTTATTTCATCATGGATTCATGTCAATATAAGATATAGTATTATTTTTTATAATATAAGATATAAAGATCAAATGTTTTATAAGGGTGGTGGATGTGGATGCGATCTAAAGTTTACTTTGCATTGTGCTATAGTGCAAAACACAGGCGACACATGAAAACCCTAGTAGCAAGCTACTGTGATAGGTCATCCCCCATATAAAAATTAATTTAATATCAAAGTGGACCAATGACCCACATATCAGATATTGGATGTGGATGCAATCTAAAGTTTACTTTACTTTGATAGGGGTGTGCTAGGCCTGTGCTGTAGTGCAACACACAGGCGACACATGAAAACCCTAGTAGCAAGCTACTGTGATGGGTCATCCCCATATAAAAATTAATTTAATATCAAAGTAGACCAATGACCCACATATTAGATATTAAACTGATAAGAACAGATACTACACTTGATCTTAGCCAAAAGGCCGAGAAAGGTATGAGTTGTTTTGCCGTTCTTTGTTCATTTTTATAATTGCTCTGTGTGTAATTCGTCTTGGTAACTTCAGATGTGGGACTATCAATCAAAATTAGTTTTTGAATTATCTTTTTTGAATTTGATAAATTATTTTTTAAAAATTTAATTTTGGATTAAATTCTGAATTTTTCGATTTGTAATTATATATTTTCTTTTGAATTTATATTTTTAATTATAATTTTTTTTATTTAGAAAATTTATATTCGATTTAGGCGGGAATTCTAAGCTCCCTGTGAATGGCACATCTGTATGCAAAACTGTGTTTTATAGATATTAATAATTTTTTTTTCCTCTCAAAATCTTATTATTTTAGATGATACTTAAACGGAAATAATAATAGTCATTTAATTTCACAGTAAATTTGTCTTAGATTTATATAAATATAAAACAATCTTTTTTTTATCTTAAATTTTAAATTAATTTTTCGATAAAAATTATATGGCCTCAAATTTTATTGATAATCCTTATTTATTTTTATTTTTAAAACTTTCTATGTAATTTTGTTTAAATTCCATCTTAAATTTCTTTTCAAATATTATATTTCATTAAATTAAAATAAATTAATAATTCTGTATCTCTGATTTATATAAATCTAAAATGAATTTTTAATCAAAATTATATCTTCTCAAATTCCATTTATAACCCATATTTATATTTATTTATAAAAATTTATATATAATTTTGTATCAAATTTGTTTTAAACTCTGTCGTAAATTTCTTTTCAAATATTATATTTTATTAAAGTGACAGATTAATAATTTTGTATCAAATCTATTTCCGATTTATATAAATCTGAAATAGATTTTATTTCCATTTTAAAAAATTATCATTAATCTCAATTTTTCATTAAATTTTAAATGAATTTTGTGATAGAAATTATACTGTTTCAAATTTTGTTTGTAATCTATATTTATCTTTGTTAATAAAAATTTATTAGCAATTTTATCTCAAATTCCATCTCAACTTTTTTTTTCAAAATACTAGTATAATACCCGTGCGATGCACGAGAATCTTATACAATTCAAATAACATATTTAGTGATAATATATATATATATATATATATATGTCAATTTTTATTATTAAATGAAAAATTAAAATGAAATGAATTTTATTTCATCATGGATTCATGTCAATATAAGATATAGTATTATTTTTTATAATATAAAATATAAAGATCAAAAGTTTTATAAGGGTGGTGGATGTGGATGCGATCTAAAGTTTACTTTGCTTTGATAGGGGTGTGCCAGGCCTGTGCTATAGTGCAAAACACAGGCGACACATGAAAACCCTAGTAGCAAGCTACTGTGATGGGTCATCCCCCATATAAAAATTAATTTAATGTCAAAGTGGACCAATGACCCACATATCAGATATTGGATGTGGATGCAATCTAAAGTTTACTTTACTTTGATAGGGGTGTGCTAGGCCTGTGCTGTAGTGCAACACACAGGCGACACATGAAAACCCTAGTAGCAAGCTACTGTGATGGGTCATCCCCCATATAAAAATTAATTTAATATCAAAGTGGACCAATGACCCACATATCAGATATTAAACTGATAAGAACAGATACTACACTTGATCTTAGCCAAAAGGCCGAGAAAGGTATGAGTTGCTTTACCGTTCTTTATTCATTTTTATAATTGCTCTGTGTGTAATTCGTCTTAGTAACTTCAGATGTGGGACTATCAATCAAAATTATTTTTTGAATTATCTTTTTTGAATTTGATAAATTATTTTTTAAAATTTTAATTTTGGATTAAATTCTGAATTTTTCGATTTGTAATTATATATTTTCTTTTGAATTTATATTTTTAATTATAAATTTTTTATTTAGAAAATTTATATTCGATTTAGGCGGGAATTCTAAGCTCCCTGTGAATGCCACGTCTGCATGCAAAATTGTGTTTTATAGATATTAATAGATTATATATTTTTTAAGTTAAACGGATTAGTAATTATGTAGTAAATTTATCTCTAATTTATCTAAATCTTAAACAAATTTTAAGTCCATCTCAAAAATCTATTTCTGAAGTCTAGTTTTCTTGTGGCGTAGTCAATGGTTTTTTCTGTTTCCTAAGGATAGTAATAATAAAGATTTTGATTTATCGCATATACACGGGTAATGACAAATGGATAAACATTAGATAGAAGATGACTTGTATATTCTATTTCATTGGATAAAATATTTTGTTTCTGTTGTAAGTTGTTTAAGACTAAACAAATGATGGATAGAATAGAGAATTTGGATAATAATAGATATTTAGATTGATGTAATATGCATATAAGTCTTAAACAACATAAAGTTAGTAGAGATCATATGGATTACATGATTACTTGGGTTGAATAGAAAAGATATTTTAAAAAAATCAAACTATACAATTTTAATTCTGATCCCGGACCAGTTTACGTGTAGTCTGGTCTGACAGCCTAGCGCCTAGTCAGGAGGAAACAAGTTCGCGGGCTGGAGAGGCCCGTCAGATAGATAACCCAGGTCGCTGGGTCGACCTAGTTCATTGAAAGATACAAGGATCGAGGAGGGTCAAACTTCCTGGATATCCTTACAGCAAAACCCTCACTCGAGGCCCTCAATTCAAGGAAGGCCCGGGGGCGGGAGAATGTGAAAAATATCTTTGGACAAGCCTTGACACTTTTACATCTGGGAAAATCCCTCTACGTAATATAGTAAAAGAACTAGCGGGCCAGCCCCGGCCCACACCTCACTCGGTTCAGCACTCCTGATCGAATGCGTGACGACCCACGCTCCCCCGAATCGGCAGAATCGGGTGCTCAGACACTCACAAATACGTTCACATACCCCTTCAGGTTTGGCTTCCAGCTGACGCGTGGCGGCCCATGCTCCCGGGATAAGCCCGAACTGGAGGAAGATTTCACTCGGTATACTATCAAAGGCCCTCAGTCGGCCTCACTCTTAAGTGCCCCTAGTCGGCACCTTCCTTATAGGCTCTCGGTCGGCCTCGCTACTCAGTGCCCTCAATCGGCACCCTCCTTCTAGGCTCTCAGTCGGTCCTAACATGCAGAACAATCACTCCCTGACACCAGACTACCAGAAACAGTACGGGGTCGGTGCAGAGTCTATGCCACCCTGGCCCTACAATGACGAGTATACTGTTGATGGCTTGATCTTCCTGTCATACCCTGTCCCCCCGTACCATGACCGCATACACTGGTGTCAGGCCGAGCGGTGCCAAGTGACGCTAGCCATTAAGTTGATAGTGCTCTTTTCCTTATTCCAGTATGCACTACTTTATCCTGTCATCTCTGGACATGCATCATCTTGTCTTTGCTATAAGGCAACAGGTGGCAGGTGGGGCAGGAGCTGTCAATTTAAGGCAACAGGTGGCAGGTGGGGCAGGAGCTGTCAATTTCCCCGGCTATATAAGCCTCTTCACTCTACATCTCTCAGGTACGCGCAATAGTACATTGTTTACTGTTCTATTGCTTCCCATTCGCTTGCTACCGTCGAGTACTGACTTGACCGTCGGAGTGTCTGGCCGGGGACTTTTCCCGGCGGGTTCTAACGATCTTTGTCTTGCAGGCTAGGAGCAAGTCAGCTCAGCGGACAGCCTCAGCGATCTTGCACTCCTTAGAGGACCGTCTCGCCCTTGGAGCCGCCACCTCACTTCGCGACAGGATAAAACGGCTAACTAAGATTATTTACGATAATTCTAACTCAAACGCATCCTAATAATCATGAATTCAAGGTAGTTGCTAGTGCGTATATAAATCCCTCGTTACATTAATATTAATAGTCATGAACACCAGGTAATTATCGGTGTGCATCATAACGTTATCAGCATAGATGGTAAAAGTCAATTGGTTCGTCCTAACGTCAATATTAATTGATTTCAAGATTAATACAAATAACATAAATTATAAAAATTATTAATCTGAATATTATAATTAACATATAAAAAGATGGATATATTAACTCTATCATATTTTTATACTTAAATTTTAAAATGAAAAGATTTACCAATTAATTATGGGTACAGGGACAATAAGGTTGTCGGCGTAGAACCACCTTTCGATGTACATTACTTACATTATGGCTTCGCATATTTGAACTAGCCTAGAATCAGAATGCAGCCACTGCATGACCTCACCAACAGTTACCCATACCTATCTACACTCTACCTCTATCGTAGGAAACGATTGGTAATGATGGCTGCTAAGGCTGGCGTTTAGTACTATCGGTCTTCATCTACACCGACTTCGATGTCAGGAGACAATCTCAACGTGCACCGCTTCCCCGAGTAGGACACCACCAGACTTGCCATGTTGCTAATGAAAGTGAATTGCTCGGTGTAGAACCACTGGCAGCATCAGTGGCGTTGGGGTGCTATGACTCTGCCATTCATGATGATGTCAAACCGGTGAAAAGCAGACGTGGGTAACTGTGATAGATGGCAGCAAAGCCTGGGAGACGCATAAGCAAACATATATCAATCCTTTGAGTGAGTGATGCTGGAAGTATAATTGAGCAGCACTGCTCTCTCCCACTGTCCAGGTCCCCTTATCGAAGACGATGATGACCCTCGGTTCCTGTTTCATGGTTAACATGTTATGATAACATAGTGTGGAGGTTTATTCCTACCAATCCTGGAGCTCACGACCTGATCCGAATGCTATCCATCACTTTACCACCTCAGTAAAATCCGTTGAGACAGGTCTCTCGTGTCGAAGAAATATTGGATAGTTGAATTTGGGATGATAGTTCGGCTCCATAGAAATTTTTCAATGGTCATCAGGATAAATTAAAAAGCGCTCACGGAAGACGATCTAGAAGCTATCATCCTAGGGTTCGCGTTGGAAGAAAAATATCTCTCGTATGGAAGATAAAAAAGACGAAATCGCTCGCCCCAAGCGCCCCCGCCGCACCCGTCCCAAAGCCATCACGAGGGAGGTAAATCACGGTCCCCGAAGTAATTAGTACACAGTTGGGCCGAGAATTGATACACCAAACGCCCAGGATTTTAATCCAGTACGTCTCGCGCGACTCGAACCTAGGATTTCTTAGACAACACCCCCATACACTCACCACTACGGATCCTCGTGGGGACATCTCTCGTATGGAAGACAAAAGGCGAAATCGCTCGCTCCCAACGCCCCCGCCGCACCCGTCCCAAGGTCATCACGAGGGAGGTAAATCACGGTCCCCAGAGTAATTAGTGCACAGTTGGAAGACATAAGGTACATCTCTCGTATGGAAGATAAAGGCGAAATCGCTCACTCTCAGCGCCCCCGTCGTACCCATCCCAAAGCCATCATGAGGCGAAATCTCTCGTATGGAAGAGCTTCTGCATATGATGGTGAAACTCAACAACAGGGGCACTGATGGCACCTCATTCATTATGCGAGGTCAAGAAACAGAGGTGGAGAAGAGGGCATGACATGACCAATGGAAGTGAAAGCCTGTTGACAAAGATAAGCTTGGATTCACCCAGGCGAAGAGGATGGAGCTTGAATTTGCCCATTGCAGATAGATTTACAGATTTTTTTCTCCAATTAATTCATGAAAAATTAAGTTCTTCATTAGGTGGGCTAATACGAGATTAACAACACACAATAATTTACTATTAAAAAAATTAGATCTTAATTAAGTGATTTATTGTTTAATACATAAAGGGATTAAACTAATTTGATATAGATTCGATATGTAGATCCATTAATCCATTTCATTGACATTGATGGTTGTAAATGAATTATGGGCTTTAAAATGAATGACCTCTACTGGATGGGTAATGATATATAAGGAGGCAGTCAAAATTCATTTGGACTTCTGACTTTGGTCTCTCCTTCTCCTTCTTCCTTTCTTCCTCGTTAAGAAGTAATATGGTTGGTTGCCCAATCCCTATAGAAGATGTTCCACTCTTTCTTCCTCATTGAGAAGTAATATGGTTGGTTGCCCAATCCCCATAGAAGATGTTCCACTGCACTTTTGGTAATATATATTATTTTGTATTAAGTCTATTTAGATTTTCCATTGCCCCTATCTAGATCTCGGTACGATCCGAGAGAAGAGAACCACCCGTACCAGCCCGGACGAAAGATTCTCGCTCCGAAAAGGATCGCTGGGTCGGTAGGAAGAGGTTGATGGAAACGGTCGACACCGCGGAACCTGAACCACCGAAGAAGTACTGCGATTTTCATGGCAGTACAACACATTCTACAGAGGAGTGCTACGCTTTGAAGAAAAGGAAGTCTCAGGACGCGGACACCAAGCCTCGCAAGCGGTGGAATAAAGCAGGATACCAACGACGATCCCCTCAGCGAAGTCCTTCCCCTCGACGACGACAATCAGGATAGGATAGATCCAGGCAGCGATCCTGGTCACGTTCGAGGGGAAGGAGTTAGGAGATAGTGCCCCGCTAATCAATCTCCCCCGAAAGAGATCCCAAGAAGGGCAAAGCTCCGGCACGCGAACCTCCATCGAGCCATGTGGGAGTGATCTCCTAAGGACCTACCGGTGGAGAATCTCATCGGGCAAGGAAAGCCCACACACGTGGACCGGAGAACTACGCCATTGGGACGAACAGCGACAAGGGCCATGGCCCAATTATTTCATTCGGATCTGAAGACCTAGAGGACGTAGGAGCCCCCCATGAAGAGGCACTGGTAATCCTCGCAATTGGATAGCTAATTACGAGGTTAAGTGCGTTTTTGTGGATACAGGTAGCTCCGTCAATATTCTGTATAAGGTGGCTCTGGACCAGATGTAGATCGACGAAGACGAGCTATATCCGGTCACCACCTCGCTCTTCGGCTTAATCGAGCAGATCTCCCTGTCACTGTCGCTAGGGGATGACACACTGGAAAGGACGAGAAGGACACCCTTCATGATCATGGACGCCCCATCGTCCTACAACTCCATCCTGGGGCATCCGGCGCTCAGCCTATTCCAGGCGGTGATCTTAGTCTACCACCAGAAGATCAAGTTCCCGGTAGGTGAGCAGGTGGTTGAAGTTAAAGGGGACTAACTAGCATCTCGGCGATGCTACAGTGGGGAGGTCAGGACCGAAGCCCGCAAGAACCCGAAGACGCATGAAGCGTTACAAATCGACCTGGCAAGTCCTCGAGAAGAAGAACGCAGGGAGGTCGCAAGCGAAGAGGTCCAGATTCATCCTCAGCAAGCAGGAGGGATTACAAGGATAGCAGTTGACCTTACACCGGAGCTGAAAAGCCGTCTGATCAGCTGCCTGAAGGACCATCGGGACGTGTTTGCATGGGCTACGAAAGAGATCAAAGGAGTCCCCCTGCCTTGGCCACACATCGGTTGCACATAACCCCGGGAGTTTGACCAGTGAAACAGAGGCGAAGACACTTTGCGCCCGAGCAGGATAAGATCATCAGTGAAGAAGTCGCCAAGTTGCTGAAGGTCGGACACATAAGAGAAGTCTAATTCTCGACCTGACTGGCAAATGTTATACTTGTCCCTAAGTCCGGGGGTAAATGGCGGGTCTGTATTGATTTTGAGATTTGAATAAAGTCTGCCCTAAAAACTGTTACCCCTTGCCTCGTATTGATCGGCTGATGGATTTTACATTTGGTTGTGATTTTATTTCGATGTTAGATGCTTATCAGGGATATCATGCACTAGTAGAATTCTGATGATAGACATTGCCAATAATTACTTCATTAATTATTGATTCCGAAGTAATATATTATATTTAACTTCTATAATAAAATTGACATAGTAAATACTATTTTAGACTTCATAAGTTAAAAAAAAATGGGCATCACTTCATATTTTTAATAACATTTTACTTCTTATTTTTTATTTGATGAAGTAATAAGTGTTTAAAAAAATTATAATTAAACTGTAATAAAGTAACATGTTTGAACCAGTTAAAAAAAAATAAACCGATGCTTGGGTTAAAACTTGAACCATACGACTGGGTTATAATGAACCGCAACTTATAGCTTTCTCAAAATCCAAGCTTAAGATGTGCAATCCCTTCTTCTTGCGTGCCTCTCCTTGGTTGTACATCCCTTCTCTCTGCATCTCTTCTTGCGTTGTGATCTCTCCTGGTACGATCTCTTCTTCTTCTTGCGGTGCTCGCATCTCTTCTTGCACCACGATCTCACTTGGTGCTATCTCTTCTTCTTCAAGGCGTGGTGATCTTTGTTTGCTTTCGTCAATCTCTTCTTCTTCAAGGAGGGCGTCGATTTCTTCTTCTTCAAGGGCACGTGATTGCATCTTTGTTCACCTGCAACCCTTTTTCTCCATCGACAGTGCTAGGGTTTTGTTCCCTGCTCAACTCAACCGTAAGATTTCGACTAAGATTTCCTCTATTTTTAGTACAATTCTATGAGCGGAATCTCTTCTTTTATTAGCTAGGTATATTTCATACAATTTTGTAAGCTAATATTTTTTAGGATACATGTTTATTGCTTGCAAAATAAATTTTTCATGCTTGTTAGATGCTAATAACAAGTCGACGAATGTTTTCTTCTACGGACAAAGTTTTCAAGTTTTTTGTTTGTTTCACATTTTTATAATTGAGTTTGTTTCTAAAATATTTATGGAACTTGAAATTGAAAGTATTATTTCATTTTATAATTTACGCAGAACTTGAAATTAGGATGATGGGATGATGCAAAACTTGAAATTGGGATGTAAGCTAATAAATTTTGTTTGTCACACATGATGGGTTGATGCAGAACTTGAAATTAGGACAATTGTTTGTTTCGCAATAACAAATTAAAAGTTATTATTTCATTTTATAATTTATAATTTAGCATTTTTATAACAATAAATACAGTTAGCATATTTGTAGCTCCTGAAGATCTCATATAATACTAAGATGATCTATATTTTATTGTATTAGTTTTTTTCATTGCATTGTATAATTTTTGTTTTTTACTTTAAAATCTTTAGATTTTGGTCGACTCTAAATTTTATAGTGGCTTATTTGTTTGGGGATTTTGCTCTATTGAAATGGATAAATCTTGTATACAGTTAGATAGAAGGTCTAAATAATATGAGGAGGGTGTGGAACAATTCATTAGATATTATTTACAGAATCCCAATATGGACCCCAGTTTTATTTATTGTCCTTCTTGCAAATGTAATAATCTTAAAAAAGGATCGACATGCCTCATTGTAGAACATCTTTATTTTCATAGTTTTAATCAAAGTTATTTTATGATTAAGTAAGTAGTAGATTATATTAATCGTGAATACATTTAGATACAAATATGAAAGTATAACTTTATATTTTTTATATTATAGGGGGGGGTGAAAATGTATAATGCCTCAAGGGGTATTTCAAAAGGACCATATTTTACACAATTAACAGTATGTATTTAAGCTAGGTATTTTTTGTATCAATGCATAATTCTTATTTTTTTTGGATTGTGACTAATAACATTAACTTCAAAATTTCATTAGGGTAATATAAAACAAAGTGGTAGTACTGAATGTGGATATTGTGTAATGCGCTACATGAAAGAAATAATCTTAGAGAAGATCCACAATTGGAGAAAAAGATAATTTTTTTTCCTGAACTTGATAGTATTTTTTTCTTGTGTCTATCACTATGCTATTATTCATCAAACTATTATCCTTGATGCCCATGATGAGGCAATTATTTCTATGACTTGCTTCTATGTATTGGTGTTATATTTCAGAATACTTATTTCAAATTTTTGTTAATATATCAGTTTGCAGGATCAATTAAGAATCAGTATTATAATCAATCGCAGTATGATGAAGTAAGAAGTGAATGGAGCGAATTCGTCTACATGTATGTCAGTGTCTAATGGTTATGTAGGTTATGATATAAATTTCTGAATTGTATTTAGAGATTAATGGATACACTTTTGAGTACAGTTGGACATGTTTATATTACTTTTGCGTATACACTTTTGGATGATGATAGTTATTTATAGTATATTTATTTTATTTTAGTGGTGAAAAATATTTTGTTCAATTATAATTTTGTTGCAATAAAATATGACCAATTACTTCTATACTACAAATAAATAATGGAGTAATATAATAGAAACGACTTCGACAAATTTAAATAATAGCGAAGTTAAAGAAAATATTTACTTCGCCCCAATTCAAATTTGTGAAGTTGTTCATATAAATTACTTCATTAATTTAAAATTACATTGTAGTAAAATATAATTATTTACTTCTACACTATAAATAAATGATGTAGTAATATAATACAAACGACTTCGACAAATTTAAAAAGTGGCAAAGTTAAATATAAAATTTACTATATCACAATTAAAAAATTATGAAGTCATATAAATAATTTACTTCATTAATTAATGTAACCTGTGAAGTCATATGTGATCAATTACTTCGACACTTGTACAAAATCGATGAAGTAAAAGGATTTTTTACTTCATAAAGGTTCAATTTTGAACCGGTTTAGACCGGATAAAGACTTCGTCATTTTGTGGCGAAGTAATAAATCCACCCTTTTTTACTTCACGTTCCTATACTTCGGTAATTATATACATATTACTTCGTTTAATATCCGAAGTATATCACTTAATTTCACATCGTTCGGGAAGACCAAGAAAAAGTCAGTTCCGTGACGGCAAACGGTACCTACTGCTACAATGTCATGCCATTTGGATTGCGCAACGCAGGGGCAACCTATCAGCGGATGATGGACAAGGTCTTTCGCCACCAGATTGGAAGGAACATCGAAGTATATGTAGACGATATTCTGGTCAAGACAGAGAAGGGGAAGGACATGATAGCCACCTGGAAGAAACATTCGCACCTTGAGGGCCAACAAGCTGAAACTGAACCCCGCTAAATGTTTGATCGGGGTGAAGAGTGGCTAGTTCCTCGGGTACATGGTGACGGAGAGGGGGATTGAAGCTAACTTAGAAAAAGTGCAAACCATCCTCGATATGCCATCCCCTCGCAACTTCAAGGATGTGCACTGTCTGAATGGTAGAATTACCGCTCTGTCCCGGTTCATCCGCTCTATCCCGGTTTATCTCCAAATCGGCGGACAGAACTTGCCATTCTTCAAGATCCTGAGGAAGACTGTTAAGTTCGATTGGGACGATCAGTGTGAGATGACTTTCACGGATTTGAAAGCATACCTCGCCGAACTCCCCATCCTCTATAAGACGTTGGAGGGAGAAACATTGTTCATCTACCTGTCCGCGACTGACCAAGCCGTGGGTTCTGCGCTCATTCGGGAAGAGGTACTACTCAGTACCCAATCTACTTCTTCGGGCATCTCTTGAAGGACGCAGAAACTTGGTATACAACACTAGAGAAGCTGGCCTATGCCTTGATACTGACGACCCGAAGACTGAGCCGTATTTCTTGGCGCATCCGGTGGTGGTGCTCACCAATAGCCCGCTTGGGCGCTTCCTCACAAACCCAGAAGCTTCAGGATGGTTGATCAAGTGGACGGCAGAGTTGAGCGAACATGAGATTGAGTACCACCCCGTACCGCCATCAAGGCACAAGCTCTTGCTGATTTTATGCTCGAGGTTGTCCCGGAACCTGAAGCCGATGGAGTATGGGGTCGGAGTCCTGATGATTTCCCCCAGGGGAGATGTATTGCAACTGTCTATCTGACTCCACTTCCGGGCCACCAACAACGAAGCCGAATATGAGGCGATCCTAGCAGGGTTACAAGCAACCAAGCAAGTGGAAGCTGCTCAGGTCATCTTGCACTCAAACTCTCAGCTCGTCGCCCAGCAATAAAAGGCGAGTTCGAAATAAAGAATGAGCCCTACAAAGGTATGTGACCATCTATGAACAGCTGAGGTCCTCTTTCACCGAGGTTGTTCTGTAGAAGATCTCCCGAGCTGACAATGTTAAGACAGATGAGCTAGCCAAGTTGGCCAACTCCATTACCTCGTGGACGTTGGATGAGCCCAGTGCTACAGAAGGAATGATGGTTCAGATCGAAGAGGAGGTCACTGACACTATATTACCTGACTAGAGAGAGCCCTATGTGGAGTTCTTACGCAGTGGATCTATGTCAGCGGGCAATAAGGAAGTTCGGCTCATCATCATAGGGCCTCTATGTTCACGCTGGTCGGGGAGCAGCTATATAAAAGAGCCTTTGCCCGATCTTTGCTCAAATGTATTGGCCCAGGGGAAGTCGATTACATGCAAGAGATTCACGAAGGCATGTGCGGAAGCCATATTGGGGGGAGATCCATGGCTAGGAAGATTATCCTGGTTGGGTATTTTTGGCCCACGTTGCAGGCAGATGTCATCAAATTTGTGGTTGGATGCAAGGTCTGTCAAAAGCATCAACATATCACGCATCGCCCGACGGAACTACTTCGAGCCTCCACAGTTTCCTGCCCATTCGATCAGTGGGGAATGGACATTATGGGTCCTTTTCCAATCGGACCTCAACAGAAGAATTCCTATTGATGCTGGTCGATTACTTTCAAAATAAGTTGAAGCTGAACCGTTGGCGAACATCACGGAGGCTGCCGTGATGAAAATCTTATGGAAGGATATAGTCTGTAGGTATGACATTCCCTATAAGTTGGTGTCGGAAAATGACAGACAATTAGCAGGACGCAGACTCAGAGAGTGGTGTGAAAGACTGGGTATTCACCAAGCCTTCACCTCAGTCGCATATCCACAAGGCAATGGCCAAGCAGAAGTGGTCAACTGAGAGATAATCAGGGGGCTCAAGATAAAGCTGGACCACGTCGGAGGCAGCTGGGTCGAAGAGCTCCTAAGCATTCTATGGTCGTATCGCACCACTCCCAGAGAAGGAACATGCCAAGTCCTTTCAACTTAGTGTATGGAGCGGAAGCGATAATTCCGGTGGAGATAGGCGATGAGTCCTTCCGGCGGCAACACTACAACAAGGAAGACAATGACCAAGAACCACTGATCGACCTGGACCTGGTCGCAGAAGTACGAGACAAGGCTGCCACCCGATTAGTTGCATATATAGGCAGCGTATGCAGCAAACATACAATTGCCGAGTGATTACCCGAACTTTCCAAGTCGGAGATAAGGTCTGGAAGAGAATCAAGCCGGTCGGCGATCCTGGAAAGCTCGAACCGCAGTGGAGCAGACCCTACACCATCGTCAAAAAGCTTATCAGAGGTAGTTATTATCTACAAGACGACCAAGGCAAAAAGCTAGATAGGCCATGACACGCAAACCACCTCCAGCCATATCATACTCGGTGAGCCTTACGAGATACAATATGTATTTGTATGTGTGTTTGCACTGCTTTGCAGTTTCAATAATGAAAGAAACAAACGAGATATCTCACCAAAACCCGACGCAATTGCTTGAAGATCCTACCATCTCGTGGCGTTGCGGATGCCTGAGATGAGTAGGCTTGGTCGTGGTGCCGAGGATGCCCGACCAGGAGGAGTAGAAACTCCTACCATCTCATGGTGCTGCGGATGCCCGAGATGAGTAGGTCTGGTCGTGGTGCCGAGGATGCCTGACTTGGAGGAGCAGAAACTCCTACTATCTTGTGGTGCTGCGGATGGCCGAGTTGAGTAGGCCTGGTCGTGGTGTCGAGAATGCCCAACCGGGAGGAGCAGAAACTCCTACCATCTCGTGGAGCTGCGGATGCCCGAGATGAGTAGGTCTGTCGTGATGCCGAGGATGCCCGACCATAAGGAGCAGAAACTCCTACCATCTCGTGGTGCTGCGGATAGCTGAGATGAGTAGCCCTGGTCGTGTGCCGAGGATGCCCGACCAGGAGGAGCAAAACTCCTACCATCTCGTGGTGTTGCGAATGCCTGAGATGAGTAGGCCTGGTCGTGGTGCCGAGGATGCCCGACCAGGAGGAGCAGAAGCTCCTACCATCTCGTGGTGTTGCAGATGCCCCAGATGAGTAGGACTAGTCGTGGTGCCAGGATGCCCGACCAGGAGGAGCAGAAGCTCCTACCATCTCGTGGTGCTGCGGATGCCCGAGATGAGTAGGCCTGGTCGTGGTGCCGAGGATACCCGGCAGGGTTACTAAGCTTAAGCCTGACGCGAGGAAGGGCTGTTGACATTAGAGATAGTGGGTGCTCGGAACCTTTTTGGGCACGTGGACCCGCTCGAGGTGCCCGAATTGATAGGGGGTGCTCGAACTACGGAGGTGTTGGATCTGATAGGGGTGTCTGAGCAGTCCAGGATGCTTGATCAAGTTCATTTCACTCCGAACTTGATCCGACTGTGTCTAGTTTGCATTTGTCTGCTCTAGTCTTGCTTCCAGCTTTTTAGATTCATACAAGACAAACATACAACAACAAACAAGCAATCTAAGCGTAATTGTAGTCTGTTTGACATATTAGGCTTATCTTTTGCTTAGGGTTAACGCCTTCAAGACTTTACCACTTAAGGTCTATTTTTCAGGATTTCACTTTGTCAAGCCTTTATACCCGCTTGGACTTTTGCTCAACTTGATCTTGACCCTCACGACTTCCCGCTAGACGTCCGGTCCTTGACCATCTAGTCTTTCGCTTAGTGATCTCTACCCATCGGGCTTCCTACCCGCGTGTTCGACCCCCAAGGCTTTCTGCCTAATGCCCTTGATCTATCAAGACTTCCTTTTAATTCTTCTGACCATAACTTCCTTGCCTAATCCCTCCAGACTTTATTACCCAATCCTTTCAATCAGGATTTTCTTGTCCAATCCTTTCAATCGGGATTTTTCTTGCTCAATCACTTCGACTAAGATTTTCTTGTCCAATTCTTCCAATCAGGATTTCCTTCCTCGTTAGCAATATGGTCAATCTTGACCTAACTACACTTCTTTTTTTTCATATATTAAATCATGTTAGAATCAACCCTTATCAAACTTGACCAAGACAGTATATTATTAAACATTAAAATTTTAAAGTCTAAGTTAGATTATCCGATGCTCCTGCATCAACAATACCAGTGATATTTTAATTCAATTCAATTCAGATTCTACTGGGAGTTGGACCAAAACAAATGTGGGTTGAATCATGTACGAAACTAAGGTTGACAAATAAATCATAAAAATATTTTAATACACCCACGTTTCATCTATTTTAGTGATTGCATATATGACCACCGAAATTCAGCGGTCATAAACTTGACCCAACCCATATCACAAATCCAATCCGACCGATCCGACCCGACATGATCCGTATACATTGAGCTCACGGCCCTTCAACGCATCGCGCATGAGCTAGCGAACGCCCAAATCAATGGCACACTTAAGAGATACTGTCACTCTCCGTGTGCGGTAATCCATACAATCTCCGAGATGGAATAGTGGTGGCCGTTAGATGTTAGGTGACCTGAAGCGCTATCAGAGCAGGTGGTGACTGGATCGCCAATGCCGTCCATCTGCTCTCTTTTTTTTCCTCTTAATTTTACACCGTTCCGCTCCGCCTCTTCTGAAGCAGCGGCTTTTGGCATTCGGAGTCCAGGTATTTGGAAAAATCCTCAAAGCAATCTCAACCACCTCCGGACGATCGATCAAGGGTACCATTTCTCTGTGTTTCGTAGGGAACTTTCATGGCATTTTCCCCCATTTTTGAACCTTACCAGGAGCTTGTGATTTGGTTTCACCATTATAGGCATCAGAGGTGTCCCTTTGATCCTTTTATTATTTGTAATTTTGGTTTTATGATTGTGTGATTTTCTTGAGTCAGTTTATTTGTTTCATCAGTAGCTTCGATTCCCTGCTGATTAGGGCGAGTTACATTCTATAGCGTTTTGGGCAAATGGCTTAGCTCGTCTTATCGTGTAGTGGTTGGTTTTACTTGTTATTTTGGATGGCTAGTTTCATATCGGCTTCAGGTACGTCATTGGAGTGCATCTTTTGCTCAATAGTTCCATCCGATCTACGATTCGATTCTATTTTAGTGCGACGGCCGAGGAGAGCATTTCCCTAGTTTTTTTTTCAGAAAAGTGGGAAAATTTGTTATATATCTGTAATGCATGGCGTGCTGATGCTCGTTATGGTTGAACTACTTCATTTTCTCATTCAAAAATTGACTCATCTTTTCTAGGTTTGCTTTTGTCCAATTGGTTTCTAGTTTTTCTGCCCATTCTTAGTTTCCTACCAGTAGACTTGATTATTTTCCAGGGAAATTATTGTAAGTATGCTGATAACTGGTACATATCTTTCCACTTGTAGTTTTCCATACGTTTAGAAAGAAAAGAATTTATGGATATTTTCACTGAACGGATGGATGATCTTTTGATTTGGTTGCATGATCTACAACTTATAGTGGTTTACTCATATTCAAAGTACGAGTTTGGGCATAATAGTATCTCCGACCTTCAAAATTGTTGGACCCCAAATCTTAATGCAATGGCTTCTTACTCTTTGAATGGTCAGATGTCGATGAATGCTAACCTTTGTCTTAATCTTGTGTTGAAAGTATGTTTCTGAAGTTTGACTCAATTTATTACAGCGAGCCAAACTAAGAGCCATGGTTTCATAAGAGCTTTAGACATTTGTATATTTCGTTTTCGGTTTAAATTCTCTTTCTTGCTTTGGAACGTTAGACTCTCTAATTAGTGGGGCTTTCCATTCATATATTAAAAAGATGGTAGGGTCTGGTTTCATGAGTTTGTAGTTCATTCTAATAAATGTGGAATCCTACTTGTTTGCTTGTGGACATTGGTTTGTCATATGAAACACATCCATACTTCTTAAACACATGTTTTCTTTTGTCTCTATGTTGTTGTTTTTGTCTTCTTTGGTATTCAAGATTCTCAACAGCATTTATTCTTTTGAACCCCAAGTGCTCTCTCTTTTAACTTCTATATCTTGTTGCTTTCGTATAATGGTTATTCAAAATTATCAAGGATGACTGAGTGTTCACATTCATGCAGTATATCTTAATTGGAAGCATTCTGTTCATGTGTGTACTGAAACTTAAAGGCAATCATATAATCTTTGTTTGAATTTTTATGTTAGTTAAATAATTGTGTAACTCATTCATCTTCTCAGTACACATAACGGGAAGGATGGATGTGGATTCTCTTGATGTTGAGAATGGGACCTCATTCAAGTCAGAGTTGGATGATAACTCGTATGGAAATAAGGATGAACAGAAGGAAAAAAGTTTTAAAGGAGCCAAGGAGGAAGAAGAGATGCAAGATTTTGCAGATCAGGAGAAGCTTAGATCCGTTGCACTTCCTGTTGCTGTTGTTAGTGAAGGACTGCAATCACCTACCACCATACCAAGCTCTGGAATTTCTTCATCGCCCATAGACAAAAATGAAGAGCCAGGTCAGCGTTTGCCATTTGAGTCTGATGACCATTCGCAGGTTGAGTCCGATTCTAATGATAATGTTGAAAAGAATAGTCATAGCTTTGAGGAGCCAGCCTCAAATGTTGGGCATCAGGAATGCCATGATGAGGAACAAGGAACTAGTGGCAACAATCATTCTGGTGATCTTCAAAGTGTTAGTGCTGATCAAATAGTGAAAGATGAAAGGACGTTAGTAGACTCATCTCTTTTGTCTGTTGAGAATGATTTCAACTCTCAATCTGAAAAGTCTGAGTTTGATAATGATGTAAACAAAGGTGGAAATGTTAGTAACAATATGGAAGAGAGGGAAGATGATCATATAGTTGGTGTTGCAAACTTGGATGATAGAGAACCTCTTAAAGATAGTTTTGTCGATCAATCTTCGCCAACTGATAGAAGTTCAAAACCACCTACATTGGAGAGAGAATTATCTGTTCATACAGAAAAATCTCCTGACCCCAACCTGTCAGCAGCAGGAGAGCAGCTACTGAATGGGATCAGTGAGGAAAAATTAGCCCCCAAGCATATACCTCCTGAAAAGCATTCTGTGAAACGAAAGAGAGAATCTCAGGAGAGTTTGTCTCCTCGTCCAAGTATTAAATCTCCTCGAGGAAGGGCAACACATAAAGAAACTCATCACAGAGATTCTTCTCTAAGAAAAAAGACATCAGCTTCACCTCGAAACCGGGAATCTCCACGGAGGAAAGAGAGATCAACATCTCGATCACCTGTTAGGCGGAGAGATACTTCTGGATCTGGACATAGAAGAGATCGTCGTGGTAGATCTCGGTCCAGATCTCCCTATGCAAGGGATCAGCATAGAAGGTCTCCAAGGTGAATTTGGTTTTAAATTTTAGTTGAAGCATTTATATAAATGCCTATTCCTTGTAGAAGTACAGCACTAGAGCAGTAAATTATGGAGTGGCAAAAACTATGAGAAAACAATTTTTATCATCATTTAAGTTTGGTACAATTGACATACCTCAACTTATACTAGTCAGACTGGACAAATTGGCATTTAAAATTGTTCTTCATCCATCTCTGATGGTTGTTTTTCCCCCATAATCTCTTTGAACTTTATTTTGTGCTAGGTCATCATTGGGCTTGATGCATCATAGTCAAAGGCTTATTCATCATCATTGTCTTGCCGTATTTGTATCATCCATTTAGGGTTGGTTACACAAATCCTGTATTTCTATTGAGCTATATGCAAGCAATATCACTAGTATTATTTGTATTAAGTAATTAATTTTGTTTTACATTCACTAATGTTGCATTTGATTGGTCTTTACCCTCCTTCACTCCAATAATGAATTCAATTCTTCGAACTAAAGAATCTATTGGATATCTTTGAACGTGTAATTATCAACTCAAACTATAACAATTTTATCCTCTATTAGAGCTACACCTATTTGCTCTCCAAAAATAATATTTTGTTTTATTTTTATTTTATCCTTAATCCTTTATAGTAATTCCAAATTTCCATTTTAGCATTCTCATCTTTGTTGTGTTAATTTTTTTTATTTGTTATTTCTTAGCACCATAACACTTCCACCTATAAACTATGGCAGGTTCACACAAGAAATGCCCTTTTGTTATTTAAAATGTCCTTTTAGTTTAAAGGGGACATGACGTTCACACAAGAAATTTAGAAGCTTCTCAACATTTTGAGTATTCATTATTATTCCTATTACATTTTCATAATGTCCTTGTAGTGTGGAATGTAGTTATAGGTTTGTTGCTTACTAATTAATTTAGTTACTTATTTCCTTATTGAGTAGGAGAAGGCATTCTCCAAGGTACAGATCTCCTCCACCAAGTAATCATTCTCGTCATCGGTCATCTAGAAGGCCATGGTCACCACCAACTAACCGCAACACTGGAGTGGGTAAGCCTGGGAGGAATTTGTTTGTTGCTGGTTTTAGCTATGTTACCACTGAAAGAGATTTGGAGAAGAAATTTTCTAGGTTTGGACGTGTAACAGATGTTCGCATTGTTCGTGATAACAGGTAAATTTTATTATTCAATTAACACCTCTTTATCTGTAATTGCTCACCATCATAGTATTTGGTTATGCAGTTATTCTATTGTGCTAATGGATAACATGAATTGGCTCAATTTGGCCCACTTATTATATATCCATCTATTCAACTTTATCAGTGAATTTTATGGAAAATCTCAAATATTTAATATTTGATCCTGTAAAGCATCATGATTTTAATATCTGATCATGTATAGCATCGTGATTTTAATATCTGATCATGTTTAGCATCACAATTTATCTTTAGGTTGTCATCAAGAAAGATTACATTGTATTTGGTGGATGAGTAATATGGGCTGTCTTATAAAATTGAGGTTATTTAGTTCATTACTAGAGAATGTTTGATGTCACGATTGTTTCCAAATTCATTCTAGCAAGTTCACTTTTTTTTCGGTGATATTGAAACATGCAAGTCAGCTACTGTTGTTTATAGTTAATTTCCTGTTCCTCTTTTGTAGAATTTATGATTGCCATTACCTTGATATTTTCTATTTCAAGATGACCTACTTGTGTGGCTACTGCTTCAGTTTCTCTTGAAAAAGAATGATACGACTTAAATTATTGGCTTATAAATATTGACTTGGCCCCTTTCCCTATCAAGAATAATTCTATCCAATGAGATTCCAATGCTACCCTGATCTAGTTACTGTCAATAACTAGTGAATTCCTTCTTTATACCCACATTATACTTGTCTGCCTGCCAAGAATTCTATATCTACAATTAATTACAGAATAATAGCAGATCTAGCATTCGTCATCAAATGTCCAAAAGTTAATTTCTTTTTGGTGTGGATGCGAGGTATTATTTTGTTTTGTGATCCCCATTGGATTGTTCACCTCCATTGCTTGGAATAGCTTCCTTGCCTAATTGCTTACTTCTCAAACTTTTTAGTTGTCATGCACTTGTGAATTGTGATTGCAAACATTCTCTTCTGAATACTATCATCCTTTTTGTTCAGACGGCTTTTAAAGGCTGAACTTTCACCTAAAGATTCAGTTAATTTATTGATCATCAATGTTGCTAGAGGTGAAGGGGCTTCAAAGTTTCATTTTAGACTTGGAGAATTGTACTCTGTAAACAAATCAATGTATTGCTGCCAGATGATTAGGAACCCAGACTACAGGTTTCACTTTTAACGGTTTACAAACTCAAATTCTATCAGTCACATGAATCCTTTTTTATGTTGGAAGGAAATGAATAGGGTAGAAATAGAATAAATATCCATTGTTACTTGGACGGAAGAGGATAAGAGGAATCTTATTCCTTCAAATCCTCCATTTTATTTTTCCCCAAAACAACAGAACTAGATGAAGGAAGCTTGCCTCTGATAAATACACCAAATTAAGTGGCATAATTTCCTTTTGGTTCATCCAAGTAAATAATAATGGTTGAGGGGGTTGGAAGAAAGATAATATAATTCTGTTTTCTCATTTACTTTACTTCCTTGCTCTCCTGATTCTGTTCTCCAAGTAAATACAATTCTGGTTTAGCAAATTGGCAGAAGAACCTACATGCAACTAGTTGATAAATTTCTTAGTCCCACTGACCATGTTAATTAAATTATCATTGTCCCTTTTTTCTTTTATTCAATGGACTGTTTATCTATTAAATTGTATCAATTCTTAGATTCTAAATGAAATTAGGTTATTTGTTTTGATTTGATTTCTGTTTATAAATTTTTACCTTAGGTTGTACTTATACCAGAATATTTTCTTCAATTCTATTTTCACCAATAAATTTAAATTCCAATTTCGTTTTCATTATTACATTAGCACCTTTGCACTTGATCTCTTTTCCTGCTTTTTTACTCCACATTTGTGCTTTAAAGTTTCTATGTAAATGTATAGATCAGGGGATTCTCGTGGCTTTGGTTTTTTATCCTTAGAAAGGGATGAAGATGCTGATGCTGCAATACGTGCTCTTGATCAATCTGAGTGGAATGGGAGGATTGTTCTGGTGGAGAAGTCTAAGACTGGGGCTCGCTGAAAGATTTCTTTGCATTACTACCATATTCAAGAATGATAGAAGGGCCTTCAGTTTTGTCAGCTTTATTTTGGACCAGTATTGGTTCCAACCATAATGGTACTGATCATGCTACGCGGCAAGTATTCCTTTGTAACAAACTCTTTGATCATGTAGTAAGTCTATGTTTTCAACTTGGCATAGAATGTTTATTTTCTTCATGGAATTGTTGTGAACAAAGATTTAGGGTGTATACAACTGCAACTATATGTAATTTGAATTTTCAATCAAATAATTGCTGCACATGGAATATTCTTTCAGGGTTTATGATCATTCATCGGATAGAAACCATAGGTGTTCCTTCACTTTCTGGGAAAAAGTTCACCTTTCAAAGTACCACCTATTGCAAATGTCTGCTATTTCGAAGATCATTTCTCTCATCTTTTGCTATTTTCTGACACGGGGAGCCTTTCAATGCAGTAACACTTTTTTATCACATGATTTATTAAATCATTTTAGAACTACATATATATAGTTTCTTTAGTTGAATATAAAAAAAGGGCAGCCTGTGCATGAATATGTTTAAAATAATTTGAAGCATTGTTTGTGCTTAATGAATATTGTGTTCTGGTTTACACATTTAGTCAATTTATTCCACAACGTTATCCACATGAAAATGTTGTTTATGACCTTTTGGTTTTATAACTTGATATTGAAATCATACAGTGCAATTATATCTTAAGTTTGTAACAATGGAGAATTTCTGACATATCCATTCTTTTGCTCATTTTATTTGGCCGCATCATACATTTTTGGGAATTTTCTTCTGCCTCAGGTTGGCTCCTTTTCAAATTGGTGATTACAAGCTCCATGAATTGAATCATATCTTAGTCAAGTACCTTTACTGCCTGAATACATATGTATTAGTCATATACAATGTACCAACTCCACCTTTGGAGTTGCTATACCAATCTAATTTGATGACTTGTCCCGATATCAGAATGAGAATGTGGATCTAGTTGGAGAAATGAATGAGCATGATGAATGCTTTTTGGAGTACCGACTGCCTCATAAGCATTTGGTTAGTTTGTTGTCCATGGTTCAATTGATTTGTGGGGACACAGCTCGCTTGCACAACTGCAGGTCTTAGTAAGCTGGAAACTAGTACATGGTCAACATATGATTTCTGAAGTTTTTTTTATTCCGTGTATTTTGTTTAGGATACATCACTAGGCATTTAATGTACTGGACTATTGACATGTCAGAGTACCTTAAGGGAATTTTCAAAACGTGTCTGTTACATTTCTAATTACCTCTGCTTCTTTTAAGATGATTCTAGTCTGGAGGCTTTAATTTGGTTTGCAATTGTTTATTGGCATATCGAGTCATAGTTCGCCCTTCCATAGATTGCCTGGACTTTCTTTAAGCTTTGAGGCAAAATCACGATTAGCTAAAACAGAATAGAATTGTCGATCAGATTAGCAACTGGCTTGTTGTGTTTAATATTGTTCTTTGTCAATCAATGCTAAGTTTTTGTTTCATTGTCCTAATTTCTTTGATCTGATTAACATTATAAGAACCTACTTGTGTGTTTAGGAATGGAGTAATGATACGCACAGTGAAAGTGAATGCCTCAGTGAAAACTTTGACCGTCAATCGACGGCACGTCCGACGTCCGATCGTCGATCGGACAGTACCGGCGGCCTTCGGCCGCCGCTTCGAACCAAACTATACCCTGAGGGGCACGGTGAACCCGTCGGGGATCGCCACAATTGCGATCTCGCATCATTGACCGTCGATTTCGATGGGTTCACCGTTGCCGGCGATCCTGACGAGTTCACCGTCCTCCCAAGGTATAGTTTGATTCGGGACGGCAATCAGAGGCCGCCAGTGGTGTCCGATCGACGATCGAACATGTACACATTAACTGCACGTCATTCACTATAATTTTCACTCTCCCAAATGCAACAGAGTGTTTCATACAACTGGTGTTTAGGCAGTTGTCCCGTCCTAGCAGATGATTTCCAATGTTGTTAAAAATATCACATATTGTTTGATTTAGTGTTAGTTAGAAGTATACTCTGGAACATCATTTGCTTGTAATGGTTTCAATTTCGTGCATTCTAGCAGCTATATCCGAGTGCTTCTTCCCCTGTTAAGACTGGTAACAAGCGATATTTTATATGTTGAAGATGTTTAGTTTTGACATGGGAACTGCATTATAATCTTACAATTGATACCTTTAAGAATTTCCTTAGCCCCTTAGAACTGCATTATAATCTTTAAGCGTCTACAGCTGAAGTTAAAGCTGTGGTCCTATTATTGTTGGATGCCGCTGTGATTAATTTAGATGTACGTCATGCTACATTTTGACGTGATATGTTGGATCAGCAGAATAAATTAATTTCATGGATTTGTTTGAGGCTCATAGATGTTTAAAGCTCATTCCTGTCAACTAGTTCTACTTCTGTAGGTTTAGTTACGGCATTTGGAAAATCTGTGATTGCACTTTTATACTTTTTGATCGAGTTTATTCAGGCATGGATGGCAAAGGTAAGCACCCCTCTGCTACTGCAATTAAGAAATTGCACTTTTGGGATAAATTTTGCAAAATATTACGTGATCAAATAAAAATCGAGTCTGTTTAATTTTAAGCTGGGGGTTTTAATTCTGGTAAACCGTGTATCAACGCTATTAATCTATGGCGAAAGCAACAGATAAGTGATGAAAGCACGCGCAGAGCGCGTGACTATGGGGTCCTCATCGGCCGCCGCCGTATTAACACTCAGATTCCCCCTAGAATCTACGTTCCCACGAGCCGTTTCTCAAAACTAACTGCCAGCAGATTCCTTCCCGCGACCGAATTCACACCATGACGGTAATATCGACACGTGACGTAGACGACCGGGTCCTCGGTCTGATCCTTCCGTCTATGGAACAGTTTTGGTGATCTGTTCCAGTGGCGCCGCCTACCCTTCTCTTATCTTCTCTTCCCACCGCCGTTTCTTTCCCCTATAAATTCACCTTCTTGTTTTTTTCCCATCGTTCTTATCCCTTCAATCACTACTCATTCAATTCAAGCCGATAAGAAAGCGAAGGGGGAGATGGGCAATTGCATCGTTCTGCAGAAGCCGGTGACTTGGGTGGACGACGACGACTGGCGATCGGAGGAGCGCAAGCTCTCAATCGATACGAAGGAGAAGACGACGACGGCCGCTGTGAAGTCGACGGAGATCAAGATTAAGATCAGCAAGAAACAATTGGAGGAGTTGCTGCGGCAGGCGGACGCGGAGGGCTTCCCGGTTCTGCAAGTTCTAGCTGGATTCGTCGAGCCCGATCAGAGTCAATGGAGGCCGAAGCTACAGAGCATACCGGAGTAGCGATGCGTCTATCATGACTTTGTGTGTTATATATACATGTAGGTTTGTTATCGTGGACGCCTGAGTGCATGGGAGACGCCTCCATACGCTTAGGATATCATCGTAGTATATATAAATTTTATTGTTTAGGTGTTTTACTGAAAGATCAATGAATGCTTGATTTGTTTTGTTTATTTTTTTATTTTTGGTTACCTGCTCGATCTCTTTTCTCTAAGGGTGTTAATTGGTACTTAACTTTATTAAATGTCTTTATCAACTTCGCCGTATTAATTCTCTTTATCAACTTTACCTTATCCATTTGTCACTCAATTAAAATTGATGAATATGATTCTAATTGATTTTAGTTGATGAATATGATTCTAACATCAGATACTTTTAACTTAAATTCGACTACATTACTTTGGTTAATTATATATCATCTCATTTAACTATTAATTTATAATTTTGTTTAATTACTAATTAAATAATTATCAGGAATTTGTGAAAATTTCTAATGAAAGTTATAAATTAATTATTTAGTTTTGATTTTAAAATTTAGATGTGTGTTATATATTTAAGGGAGTTGGTTATTAATTAGAAACTAAATCATTAATTAATGACTTATTTAATATTAATTATAATCTTCACATCCAAGTACATCCTTAATTATTAAGGACCAATTTATTAATTTAATTGAAAAGTATACATTAATTACAATAAATTATATAAACTTAATTATTGTCAACTAGATTGATATTTAATCAACTAATAAAGATTAAATATTTCTAGTTAAATGTGTGATAATTTTAGAAATTTCATAGTTCTGTCAAATAACATCGTTAGTAATTTTAAAATTTATATATGATATATAAATTTTAAAGTAGAATATACTTTTTATAGATATCCTAATGCACTTTGCATCTTAGGCAAATAGCTGTTAAATCTTTAATTTCAAGTAGAATCCTATACGTTTGCCCTTATCTCAATAGTTCTAAGAGACATTTGCTTTGTTCTGATAACAGCTTCTAGGTTATAACTTGAAAGTTATGTATTCATGTCCAATGGATTGGCTGTGTTGATCGAATAACTTGATATGGTTAGTCAATTTGATGATGAGTCGACAACTCGAATTTGTAGACTTTGATAGGGCGATGTGGATCCTATTCTATTTATACTTTTAATACACCATTTTGATTATAAGGAACTCTTTTGAGTAATAGACACCCTTTCAAATAATAGAAGTATTTTTTTTATATCAGTGTTATCGACTTAATCTCATTTGTCATCGAATTATTTTTTCGGATATTGATATACTCTTTTGGGTAACATTATCCATACGGATAAGAGTATTAAGGTCGAGATAAAATAGACAATTTTTTTTGTGAGAATCTGGGAAACTTGAGGGTTGAAACGCAAAACTTTCGAAATTGAGGGCATCCTCGTGATTTGGCAAAACAACTGTGGACTAAAGTGCAAAATGCCCATCACTTATATCCCTTGACCTAATCCCTTGTTGCGGCCGAACGCCCTCACCTCACGCGAGCCGCCTCTTTTCCCGATCGAGAGCCAACGACACCTCCTTCGGCTTCCACCTCTCCGGCGAACCCTAGCTGCGCCCCTCACGATCGCCAACGATCTTTTCCATCAACGCGAAGCAGGCGAGCTCAAGGTCGAGGATTCCCTTTCCTCGCAGCCGCGCGCACTTGACGCCGAAGCCAATCATCTCCATCCTTTTCCTTCCGACGATTTCCTCTTCGGTTTCCGGCGCTTACCTGTCTTGCCTCCCAGTGAGGTAGTTTGATTTCGGATTTGGAATGCCGTTTGCCTTATTTTCCCATCTTGTTGAGATTTGATTCATGGTTTCCAAATCACAGCACTTCTCCACACAGTTGGTGGGTGGGATATCTAATGGAGCCTAGAACTAGAGCTAGGGATTGCTGGTATTAGTTCCTCAGTGGTCGACCTTGCCAAAAGCCGAGCTGTGTTGTGTCTTTCCGCCGGCAATCATCTCACGTAGGGTAAGCTCTTGAATTTGGTTAGTTTTGGATCATAGAACTGGAAATATGTTATGGGGATGTAAATTCAATCCTTGAATGAACTCGGTTATAATGGAGCTGCTTGTTTTATTTCTGAATCTGAATCGTCGGAGGAGAGTTTTGGGTTTGGATGTTGGTTGGAGGATGCCGTGAGCTGTGGCAGTGAGATCATGATTAGGGCTAAATTTTGTGTATGGGGTTTGTTTGATGTTCCTCCTGCCATGAGTCACCGGGTATGTTGGATTGGTGTTTATACTTGTGATGTCAGCATTCGGGTTGATCTAGAGTTCTTGATGAGTATTAGGAATTGGGTATTTAGTTAGGATTAATTAGTTAGTATTAATCCTAATTAATTACATGGAACATTTAGCTAAGCATCGTATGATGATTAAAGCTAAATGATTATATGTTTGATGCAGGTCCTTGACTTGGATACTCAGTCGCGGATATTATTTTGGACGGGGGGTTCTCGTCGCACGGACTTCTTCATATCGAGGCGGGTACCTCTTTTATGCATAGTTAGACATAGTTAGCAGTAGGGATATCTGATATCTGTATCTCTGTGCTCTTGCTCCGGTAGTTGTATCCGTTAGCTTTACTGCTTACTATATCTGTATGGATTGATGATGCACAGTTTACCTTATACCTTACGTTAGGATTTAGGTATTGGTGCATACCGGTTATATGGACTACTGCATATCATGTAGATGACAGCAGGGATAGATAGTGGATGATGCATGGGATAGTGACACGCATCATTATAGCACGTAGCATAGGGGACGACCTTTGACTCCCTGGAGGTTGAGATGGTCGTCGTACTTGCTACTCGTGTAGAGGCATATGTAGGCGACCTTTGACTCCCCTAGTGGTTGAGATGGGCCGTCAGACCTGCCACATGACCTGTCGTGTAGCCCCGTTGGCGGACCCGGCGCTGCAGCAGGTCCCCTACCTATCCGATGATAGCAGGGACGTTTAGAGCGTTACTTCACCCGACGGTGGGGTACGTTTATGGTCTCCGACCCTACCCATTCGGTCTCGCGTGTGCATTATCGACCGTCTGTTCGTGCAGGGAAGACCAGGTCACACATATGGTCCCGCGTGTACATTATTGACCCAGGCGTCAGGGGTGACCCATGCTGCATCATGAGCATACTGTGCATTGATGCATATGATTGTGTTTGCTGCACTTGATTGCTGCACTTGGTTGACATGCATACTACTGGGTTTGGGATCGACGCAGGTAGGTATGTAGTTACTATGTATTAGTCATATACAATGTACCAACTCCACCTTTGGAGTTGCTATACCAATCTAATTTGATGACTTGTCCCGATATCAGAATGAGAATGTGGATCTAGTTGGAGAAATGAATGAGCATGATGAATGCTTTTTGGAGTACCGACTGCCTCATAAGCATTTGGTTAGTTTGTTGTCCATGGTTCAATTGATTTGTGGGGACACCGCTCGCTTGCACAACTGCAGGTCTTAGTAAGCTGGAAACTAGTACATGGTCAACATATGATTTCTGATGTTTTTTTTATTCCGTGTATTTTGTTTAGGATACATCACTAGGCATTTAATGTACTGGACTATTGACATGTCAGAGTACCTTAAGGGAATTTTCAAAACGTGTCTGTTACATTTCTAATTACCTCTGCTTCTTTTAAGATGATTCAAGTCTGGAGGCTTTAATTTGGTTTGCAATTGTTTATTGGCATATCGAGTCATAGTTCGCCCTTCCATAGATTGCCTGGACTTTTCTTTAAGCTTTGAGCCAAAATCACGATTAGCTAAAACATAATAGAATTGTCGATCAGACTAGCAACTGGCTTGTTGTGTTTAATATTGTTCTTTGTCAATCAATGCTAATTTCTCCTTGTAATTTAAGCGCACAAATAAGCTCATTAGACTAAGTTTTTGTTTCATTGTCCTAATTTCTTTGATCTGATTAACATTATAAGAACCTACTTGTGTGTTTAGGAATGATGCAACAGAGTGTTTCATACAACTGGTGTTTAGGCAGTTGTCCCGTCCTAGCAGATGATTTCCAATGTTGTTAAAAATATCACATATTGTTTGATTCAGTGTTAGTTAGAAGTATACTCTGGAACATCATTTGCTTGTAATGGTTTCAATTTCGTGCATTCTAGCAGCTATATCCGAGTGCTTCTTCCCCTGTTAAGACTGGTAACAAGCGATATTTTATATGTTGAAGATGTTTAGTTTTGACATGGGAACTGCATTATAATCTTACAATTGATACCTTTAAGAATTTCCTTAGCCCCTTAGAACTGCATTATAATCTTTAAGCGTCTACAGCTGAAGTTAAAGCTGTGGTCCTACTATTGTTGGATGCCGCTGTGATTAATTTAGATGTACGTCATGCTGCATTTTGACGTGATTTGTTGGATCAGCAGAATAAATTAATTTCATGGATTTGTTTGAGGCTCATAGATGTTTAAAGCTCATTCCTGTCAACTAGTTCTACTTCTGTAGGTTTAGTTACGGCATTTGGAAAATCTGTGATTGCACTTTTATACTTTTTGATCGAGTTTATTCAGGCATGGATGGCAAAGTTATTTACTCTTTATCTCTGTTTTTTTTTTCACTTTCAAACCTTTACGATTTACTTAAATGAGGCCCAATGAAAACGAGTTTTATTTGCCTGTATACGACAAAATATCCAGTGTTGCTGGTTAGGGTTTTAATTCTGGTAAACCGTGTATCAACGCTATTAATCTATGGCGAAAGCAACAGATAAGTGATGAAAGCACGCGCAGAGCGCGTGACTATGGGGTCCTCATCGGCCGCCGCCGTATTAACACTCAGATTCCCCCTAGAATCTACGTTCCCACGAGCCGTTTCTCAAAACTAACTGCCAGCAGATTCCTTCCCGCCACCGAATACACACCATGACGGTAATATCGACACGTGTCTTAGACGACCGGGTCCTCGGTCTAATCCTTCCGTCTATGGAACAGTTTTGGTGATCTGTTCCAGTGGCGCCGCCTACCCTTCTCTTATCTTCTCCTCCTGCTGCCGTTTCTTTCCCCTATAAATTCACCTTCTTGTTTTTTTCCCATCGTTCTTATCCCTTCAATCACTACTCATTCAATTGAAGCCGATAAGAAAGCGAAGGGGGAGATGGGCAATTGCATCGTTCTGCAGAAGCCGGTGACTTGGGTGGACGACGAAGATGACGACGACTGGCGATCGGACGAGCGCAAGCTCTCAATCAATACGAAGGAGAAGACGACGACGGCCGCTGTGAAGTCGACGGAGATCAAGATCAAGATCAGCAAGAAACAATTGGAGGAGTTGCTGCGGCAGGCGGACGCGGAGGGCTTCCCGGTTCTGCAAGTTCTAGCTGGATTCGTCGAGCCCGATCAGAATCAATGGAGGCCGAAGCTACAGAGCATACCGGAGTAGCGATGCGTGTATCGTGACTTTGTGTGTTATATATACATGTAGGTTTGTTATCGTGGACGCCTGAGTCCATGGGAGATGTATATACAAGATTTATTGTTTAGGTGTTTTACTGAAAGATCAATGAATGCTTGATTTGTTTTGTTTATTTTTTTTATTTTTTGGTTTCCTGCTCGATCTCTTTTCTCTAAGGGTGTTAATTGGTACTTAACTTTACTAAATGTCTTTATCAACTTCGCCGTATTCATTCTCTTTATCAACTTTACCTTATCCATTTTTCACTCAATTAAAATTGATGAATATGATTCTAATTGATTTTAGTTGATGAATATGATTCTAACATCAGATACTGTTAACTTAAATTCGACTATATTACTTTAGTTAATTGTATATCATCTCATTTAACTATTAATTTATAATTTTGTTTAATTACTAATTAAATAATTATCAGGAATTTGTGAAAATTTCTAATGAAAGTTATAAATTAATTATTTAGTTTTGATTTTAAAATTTAGATGTGTGTTATATATTTAAGGCAGTTGGTTATTAATTAGAAACTAAATCATTAATTAATGACTTATTTAATATTAATTATAATCTTCACATCCAAGTACATTCTTAATTATTAAGGACCAATTTATTAATTTAATTGAAAAGCATACATTAATTACAATAAATTATATAAACTTAATTATTGTCAACTAGAATGATATTTAATCAACTAATAAAGATTAAATATTTCTAGTTAAATGTGTGATAATTTTAGAAATTTCATAGTTCTGTCAAATAACATCGTTAGTAATTTTAAAATTTATATATGATATATAAATTTTAAAGTAGAATATACTTTTTATAGATATCCTAATGCACTTTGCATCTTAGGCAAATAGCTGTTAAATCTTTAATTTCAAGTAGAATCCGATACGTTTGCCCTTATCTCAATAGTTCTAAGAGACATTTGCTTTGTTCTGATAACAGCTTCTAGGTTATAACTTGAAAGTTATGTATTCATGTCCAATGGATTGGCTGTGTTGATCGAATAACTTGATATGGTTAGTCAATTTGACGATGAGTCGACAACTCGAATTTGTAGACTTTGATAGGGCGATGTGGATCTTATTCTATTTATACTTTTAATACACCATTTTGATTATAAGGAACTCTTTTGAGTAATAGACACCCTTTCAAATAATAGAAGTATTTTTTGTTATATCAATGTTATCGACTTAATCTCATTCATCATCGGATATTGATATACTCTTTTGGGTAAGATTATCCATACGGATAAGAATATTAAGGTCGAGATAAAATAGATAAAATATTTTTTCTTTATACACTATTGCTCGATCAAGTGCTTACGGTTTATTGACAATCATATCTTAAAATACAATGACATACGTTTTGAAATAGGATCACTCTAAATTTTGAGCCCCAATGAACTTTTGAAGCCTTGAAACTCTAATTTTGAATCCGGCAAACTTTTGAAGCCTTGAAACTTAGAGAAAAAAGAGAGCTCAAGGGAAGATCGATTTGAATTGAGTTGAGGAGAAGTGAGCTTTGCTTTATAAGTTTGCAAAAGTTTGAAAGTTTTGTAAAAAGATAAAATCTGTCATTTTGGCAGTCTCTTACAATTGTCATTTGATAAATTTAATTTAAGACGATGTACTTGTGAAATGATCAATCTATCTCTATATAATTTATTAGTTAGGAAAATTAATTTTCTAATATTTTTTT
>JAGFNQ010002275.1:163315-240057 GCA_024364735.1 Boesenbergia rotunda
TTAAATAATTATCAGGAATTTGTGAAAATTTCTAATGAAAGTTATAAATTAATTATTTAGTTTTGATTTTAAAATTTAGATGTGTGTTATATATTTAAGGCAGTTGGTTATTAATTAGAAACTAAATCATTAATTAATGACTTATTTAATATTAATTATAATCTTCACATCCAAGTACATTCTTAATTATTAAGGACCAATTTATTAATTTAATTGAAAAGCATACATTAATTACAATAAATTATATAAACTTAATTATTGTCAACTAGAATGATATTTAATCAACTAATAAAGATTAAATATTTCTAGTTAAATGTGTGATAATTTTAGAAATTTCATAGTTCTGTCAAATAACATCGTTAGTAATTTTAAAATTTATATATGATATATAAATTTTAAAGTAGAATATACTTTTTATAGATATCCTAATGCACTTTGCATCTTAGGCAAATAGCTGTTAAATCTTTAATTTCAAGTAGAATCCGATACGTTTGCCCTTATCTCAATAGTTCTAAGAGACATTTGCTTTGTTCTGATAACAGCTTCTAGGTTATAACTTGAAAGTTATGTATTCATGTCCAATGGATTGGCTGTGTTGATCGAATAACTTGATATGGTTAGTCAATTTGACGATGAGTCGACAACTCGAATTTGTAGACTTTGATAGGGCGATGTGGATCTTATTCTATTTATACTTTTAATACACCATTTTGATTATAAGGAACTCTTTTGAGTAATAGACACCCTTTCAAATAATAGAAGTATTTTTTGTTATATCAATGTTATCGACTTAATCTCATTCATCATCGGATATTGATATACTCTTTTGGGTAAGATTATCCATACGGATAAGAATATTAAGGTCGAGATAAAATAGATAAAATATTTTTTCTTTATACACTATTGCTCGATCAAGTGCTTACGGTTTATTGACAATCATATCTTAAAATACAATGACATACGTTTTGAAATAGGATCACTCTAAATTTTGAGCCCCAATGAACTTTTGAAGCCTTGAAACTCTAATTTTGAATCCGGCAAACTTTTGAAGCCTTGAAACTTAGAGAAAAAAGAGAGCTCAAGGGAAGATCGATTTGAATTGAGTTGAGGAGAAGTGAGCTTTGCTTTATAAGTTTGCAAAAGTTTGAAAGTTTTGTAAAAAGATAAAATCTGTCATTTTGGCAGTCTCTTACAATTGTCATTTGATAAATTTAATTTAAGACGATGTACTTGTGAAATGATCAATCTATCTCTATATAATTTATTAGTTAGGAAAATTAATTTTCTAATATTTTTTTTGATAATTTAGATATCAACTCTTTTAATTGATTATTCGGAGAGATGACTAAATTGATTCTACATAAATTTTTCATATGTCGTTAAGAAAAATAAAAAATATTAAAAAATATTCATTCAAATTTCAAATTCCTGATTAATCACCAGAGTACCTCACTATTACACCCTTTCCAACATTTTGCATCTTAGGCAAATATATAGCCGTTACATCTTTAATTTCAAATAGAATCCTACACGTTTGAACCTTATCTCAATAGTTCTTAATTTATAGACATTTGTTCTATGTTGGATACAACTTATAGAAGGCTATAACTTCAAAGTTATCCATGTCCGATGCAAGCTACCATCTTCTAATCCACCCAAAAATTTGACAGAATTAAATTTCAACGAGTTGAACTTATCCGTGTGGAGGTAAATATCAGTATTGTTATAACAGTTTGCAATTTTTCTCGCGGTTTTTTTTTATAACCTAGATTTTTAGTTTTTCAAACTATTAATTTTGGAAATAATAATTGATGCAATCATTCTCGAGTCAAAGTTGATCAGTTTAACTAAGCTCGAGTTGACTCGAATTTAAGTTTCGATATTTTAGATAATATGTTGATGTGAGAAAGTCATAACTGGATTAGATAATGAGAAGTCTTAGCGGAGCTAGACAGTGGAAGATCTAGTTAGGAACTAGACAATGAAAATACTAATAGGACTAAGTTGTAAAAGACCTAGTTGAATTAGACGGTGAAAATCCTAATAGAATTAGATAGTTGAACACTTAATTGAGAACTAGACAATGGAGAAAATGCAGGTTTCGGTAGCAGATCACGGGAAGGAGAGCCAACCAACACACGAGCAAATTTTGGTTCACTGGGTATGTTTACTAGTCTTCTTGTTTCAACTTGACCTTAGAAGTTGATGAGGTCTTTCTGTTGGCATATGGACAGGGAGAGATCAATCACTTCCGCTGCAGAGATTTGCTTTTGCTTACCCTCTGTTTGAACAGAGAGAAGGTGAGTGAAAAGAAGGGAGAGATAAATATGAGGAAAAAGGAATGAATCATATTTAAAGAGAGTGAACTAAGTGAACAAAAAAAAGAAAGATGATGGAGGATTAATTTTAATTTTTTTTACTCATGAAATGAAAGATTTTTTTACATCCCAATTTGAAATGTAAAGAAGAGTAAGAGAAACCAAAAATAATGAATCATCTTTCCCCAAACAAAAAAAAAACATAGATATTTTACTTCTTCTATTTTTCTTTTCATTCTCTTTAATGCTTTTTGTATTAATGAATCTTCTTTCATCCTATCCAAATGGAGTCTCCACTGATGGAGGCCTCCTGGTGGTATGGATTTAGCCTTCCAAAAAAACAGAGGGATGGTTAATTTTCCGGGATGATTTAACCTTCCAAGGAATGAACTATATTTACAGAGAGTGAACTAAAAAAACAGAAAGATGACGAAGGATTAACTTTAACTTTTCTTACCCACGGAATGGAAAATTTTTTTTACATCCCAATTTTGAATGTCAAGAAGAATAAGAGAAACCAAAAATAATGAATCATCCCTCCCCAAACAAGAAAAATATAGATATTTTAGGGGGTGTTTGGTTTGCTTCATTTTCTGTTTTCATTTTCTAGAAAATCATATTTTTTCATTTTCTAAAAAATGACTTTATTTTATTCTCTAGTTTTCCAGAAAAAGCTATATCTTTTTCTGGAAAACAAGATTGAAAAATATAAACGAAACACGTTTTTCAGAAAACTATATTTTTTAGATAAAATAAAAATGAAAAACAAACCTACCAAATACCCCTTACTTTTTTTTTTCTCTTTTCTTTCTTTCTAATTCTTTTTTATTAATGAATCTTCTCTCACCTTATTCAAATGGAGTCTCCACTGATGGAGGCCTCTTGGCTGTATGGATTTAGCTTCCAAAGAAAGCAGAGGGATAGTTAATTTTCCGGGACTTGATATAAATGGGCTGTAAATGGATAAAGCCCAATTCGGAGCCCAGAAAGGCATGCACGAAGAGGGGCAAAGCTGGTATTTGCAGATTTCTGCAAAACCCTAACATTCTAATGTCGTCCTTGGATATAAAACGCCTATCCTTCTCTCCTTTCGATTGACCTATCTTCATTACCTCCGGGCGCCGCCACGCTGGTTTCGAACAGCACTTGGCAACATGGTAAACTGATCAATCCTTTTCCTTGTCTCGGTTTGAAGTAGTGTGTGATTGTTACCTCAGTGGTTGCTTTTAATTTGATCTTCGTTGAATCTCTTTGAAATTAAGCGTCAAAATTGCATTTTAGTTGTTACTTTGTGATTTATCGGGCAATTCTTTGTTGGCGAAGTAAGAGGCTAGAGAGTCGTGCGAGTTTGATCATGTTTTCTGAGATGTCCTCAGGTGAATTAAATACAAAATTACAGTGGTGCTGAAATCCTATACGCTTCTTGAACCTGATTTGTGCTTAGAGAAACAAGTCTGATCTACAGTAGTTTGGACACAAACCTCGTGAGGATATCTGAGTAACTGATAATTTATGCTCGGGAAAGTTCTTTATCTAGCTAATAAAAGCATGGTCCATTATGTAGCTTGTAGTGCGCGATTTACATTTATTATCTTAATCCGTGTCAAATGAAAAATGCTCACTTAATTATTCCACATGATGAGATTTTGCCATTGTGATGCGCTGCATCTTAAATCAAGTCTTTTTTTTTTGTTGGGAAGAGAAATAAACTAATGACAAAAAGCTTGTGAGATTCTGAACCTTCAACATGTTATATTTATGGTATTAATTCTGAAAAAAGTATTATCTTGCAATTCACATTTTTCTGTGTGTGAATTGGTTTGTGGTCGAAGTTCCATAGTTTATGTTTGTGATTATATTTTTCTCCGGTAACTGGATCCCTTTGAGATATGAGACTATTAATTCTTTTACAAGGCCATTTGTCTCTTTACTTTTATTGCATTTCTTTGCCAACTTTTTTCTTGACTCTGGTCATTTGATTTTATCGCGCAGGTGAATGTTCCCAAGACAAAGAAGACTTACTGCAAGAACAAAGCTTGCAAGAAGCACACCCTTCATAAGGTTACACAGTATAAGAAGGGAAAGGATAGACTATCTGCTCAAGGAAAGCGCCGTTATGACAGGAAACAATCTGGGTATGGTGGTCAAACAAAGCCTGTTTTCCACAAGAAGGTATTCTGTCCTTTTCTGTGCCCCCGAAAAGGGATAATATTGATCTTTTACTGTTAGATACCTATTTGCTATGTTTGTAAATATTTGGTTATTTGATTGACTCCAAATCATTGGTTGTGGGTTTTATTTTCTTGAGAATATGAATCTTCTATTTACCTTTTGCTACAACTGACAAAAGTGAAATAATTGTGATTTTTTTCCAACTTCTAACTATGAACTTGGTTTCAAAAGAGCATGTAGATGATAGTTGCATGACACATTTGCAGTATGTGGCAGTATATCAACATAAAATACTAAAAATTACTCATAAGATATGGATAAAAATTATCAACATATTTACAAAAAAATATTAATCTGTATATCAAATTCATACAGAGATATAGAGAAATTCAAACCATACAGTGAATCTCAGAAGTACAACATCTAATGTTAATCAACAATATAAATAACGCTTGTATAATTAGTAATATCTCTTTCATAACGAGTGTCATAAATTAATATTTAATAATTTATGATTAACAAAATTGTGTTGTTTAGGTCGTGTAGTTCAATCTAAATTAGTTAAAATGAATTAATTAAGATTTTTTTTAATTGTATATGTGGTGCTACATGCCATATGTGGTCAAATGAGGCTTTTCTGATGTACTCAAAATTTCTTATAGGGCACCCTTCTGAATTTCCCTTGATGATATAGGTGAAGACCTTTTTAATATGTGATGTCTTAATTGTTTGATCTTTTCTGAAGTTTCTGTTTTGAGCTTAGTTTCTTGAAGCTAATAAAATTGTAAGCAATAGAACTAATTCTGTCTTTCAGGCCAAAACAACAAAGAAGATTGTGTTGAAACTTCAATGCCAGAGCTGCAAGCATTATTCACAGCATCCCATAAAAGTTTGTACTGACATTCTACCTCATTGTCCTATGTAATTTTTCCACCTGTAGCTAATATCTATTTTGTTATCTCAGAGATGCAAGCACTTTGAGATTGGAGGGGACAAAAAGGGCAAGGGAACTTCTCTCTTCTAGTTTGTTTTATCTCTAATTCTAGGTGATGTTATGTTCTTATTTTCATTGGATATGATAGTAGTCTGATGTCATGAGAACCTTATTTACTGTTTCATTTATCTACATTTCTATGATGTCATTTCGGTGTCATTACAACCTTACTCTGATTTACTCATTTATTTCACTTTAAGATGAATGTAAGTTTCTTTGTTCTTAATGTATCTTTCAGACAAGAATAATTGAATAACCTACAAGCCAAGCTAGATCTTCTTTATAAAAAGTCACTGTTATCTTATAATGAGGATCCTCTAGACAAGAACAATCGAATAACCTGCAAACGAAGCTAAATCTCCTTGGTGCTTTTCTTGTTTAATGTTGCCTCAGCATCAAGTAATTCTGCGTCCTATATATCTATATATATTACACGAACTTGATCGTGGATGCTTCACCATTGACGGAGGCACCATGTCTTCCTGCGGCGGAAGCATCGCCGACACGCTCTCTCGCCTGACAAAGCGCTTGGACGAGCTCAAACGCAAAGTCGACGTCCAACCGCTGTCTGAAAGGTTTGCAAGACAACTTCGAGCGCATCGAGGCGACGATGGAGGACCTAAAAGGACGGCTCGGGCGGGCAAACGAAAGCCAGGTCCGGGAGCAACTGGACTTGGCAGCCCGCTCTCTCGACGAGATCAACACCGACCCGAATTCTGCCATTCGCCCCAAACTCATCGATCAGCTTCTGGAAGCGATCACCGTGGCTTCCTACAGCGGACGCATCGCCGACGCGCTCTCTCGCCTGTCGACGCGCTTGGACGAGCTCAAGCTCAGAGTCGACGTCCAACCGGAGTCTGAAGGCTTGCGAGACAAATTCAAGCACATCGGGACCAAGATGAAGGACCTGCAAAATAACCTCTGGCGGGGAAAAGAAATCCAGATCATGGAGCAACTCGACTTGGCAACCCGCGCACTCGACGTGATCAACGCCGACCCGAAAACTGCCATTCGCTCCAACCCGTGGATCAACTTCTCGAAGCGATCGCCGCCGCCGCCGCCGCTGCCGCCGCTAATAAAGACGACACGGCGTCGGCGTCGATTCCGCCGGATCAGTGGGAGGAGCCGGAGGATGGCGTGACAGACGTGGAGCTAAAGCTTCAGAAGAGTCCGGCGTGGGCGCACCTCAAGCTCGTAGTCGACAGCCTCGATCCGTCGCTCAAGAAATGTCTCTTCACCCTCACCGTCTTCTCGCCCAACGTCGACATCAAGAAGCGGCTGCTTCTCCACTGGTGGATGGGGGAGGGTTTCGTCGGGTGCATCGAAGAGGGGAAGCGTCGCTTCGACCGGCTGGTGGAAAAGGGCTTGGTCGTCCCAGTCGGCAGGCGGCACTGCGGAAAGCACCACTACTGCCAGGTCCAGTCCTGGTTGCGCCCGCTATTGGTCGCCGTCTCAAATGCAAACGGCTTCCTCGACTACGACGAGGCCGGGAAGCCCAGCGACGACTACTCGTTCAGTCACCGCTTGTGCCTGCGCCCGCGTCAGGGGCCATAGTGCGTCTCCCAAGGACGAGATGGCGGACAGTCAGCTGAAGACGGTCTACAACGTCGGCAATCTTCAACCCGATTTCCCGACGGATTGGCTACTAAACAAGAAGAAGCTCACAACCCTGCAGCTGGGGAGGTGGCGGAAGGACAACAAGGAGCGGCCGCCCTTGGCCTTCCTCAAGAACGAGTTCTTGTCGGGGCTGGCAAATTGCTGCGCTTTGAGGTACCTGAGCTTGAGGGGCATCTCCCGATTAGAGAGGCTGCCTCATAACTCGGTCGAGAAGCTCCGCAAGCTGGTGGTGCTGGACCTGCGCGCCTGCCACAACCTCGAGAAACTGCCGCCGAATCTGGGCGACGCCCGGAGGCTGCAGTTCCTGGACGTGTCGGATTGCACCCTGCTGGACCAGATGCCAAAGACGCTCGCTTCCTTGTCGGAGCTCGAGGTGCTCAAGGGCTTCGTGGTCTGCGATTACGGGAACAACAATGGTTGCCTGATCGGCGACTTGCTGAAGCTGACCAAGTTGAGGAAGTTGAGCATCACCACAAGCCGCGAGTTTAATGACCGCGAGGTCGTGAAATTGGGCGAGCTCATCAACGGCCTCACTTCCCTCGCGATAACATGGGGAGTCGTCACCAAGAAGAAGAACACGCCTGAGAAGGAAAATGCCCATGCAGGAGATAAGAAACTGAAACCTACTTCCCCATCGAAATTGGAGAAGCTGGAGCTCCGGTGCTTCCACGAGGAAAGGCTCCCGAAATGGATCGTTCCCGACGAGTTGAAGAATTTGAAGAAACTGTACGTGACAGGGGGAATTCTCAATACCCTCAAGGATGTTCAGGGGAAGACGTGGTCGGTGAAAGTTCTGCGGGTGAGGTTCCTCCTCCATCTGCAGGACGACTGGGAAAGCATACAAACTTGGTTTCCCAATCTCAACTGCGTGGAAATATCCGATTGTAGGCCGTCATCTTGGCCTTGCGACGAAGAGGGGTATTGGCAAAAAGACGTTGGAAAAAGCAGCAACGATGAGGCTGAAGGTGAAGTTGGAGAAAGTAGCAGTGAAGTTAAAAAAAGAAGGTAGCAACACTGATGTTGAAGGTGTAGAAGGAGCAAAGGAGCGAGAGTGAAGAAGTTAAAGAAGGTAGCAATGCTCTGACGATAGTGAAAATGAAGAGTAGCAACATTGGCGAAGAGAGTGAAAATGAAGAAGATAGCAATTCAGAGGAGTAGTGCGTAAGTAGATTAAAGAGTGAAAGATCTTTCATAAAGGGTTCCAAGGAGGACTCTCTCTTGAGTTGGATTTTATGATCATTTAGTTGTGATACGGGTTGCGACTTTGGCTTGTTGAACAACGCTATAAGGTTTTCACTTCGTGTTTGTATGTTTATATAAATCTATTAACATATTATTTGCTTTAGAAGTTGATGGGGTTGAGCATCCATGACTGACACGTGGACTGAAGAAGCTATGTGGTAAGATCAACCGAGTCTGGACGACTCACTTTATGTGGCGCCCGGGTCTTCTCGGAAGGGGGTTTCCGAGAACCGCACGGGCAAGCATACTCTGGAGACCGACCACGAAGACACACGCCCGAGATCACTTCAGGAAGTCAAGTCCCCGAGATCACCTCAGGAGAGTAAGCGCCCGGGGCCCTTCCGGGCCAAAAGACTCCGAGCTCACCATGGGGTAGTGGAACCCAAAAAGCACTCGACCTCAAGTAACGGTTCCTCTTTCTTCGGATCTATGGATAATCATCACGGGATGATCCTGACCCGCAATACACGACCATTAACGCCTTCATTATCTCAACGGTCCAGATTCAAGGGGGTCGGCGACCGTTTCAAGGGTTATCCAGTAATCGAAGATTGAGGGGACGTGACAAAGATCGTGGAGACACGTATAACCGTCGCCTCAGGTATAAAAGGTACTCCAACCTTCCGGTAAAGGGGTTACGCACTCTTGAATTCATACACCTTTCTTTGCTTTCTTCCATTTCCTATATGAGGCACTGACTTGAGCGTCGAAGTGGGCTCCGTCGGACAACCTCCGGCATGTTCCCATTAACGCTTGTGTTGATCTCGCAGGGCAGAAGTTGTCCCCCTAGCGTCAGCATCCGTGTGGGCGAGCTCTTCCTCTCTCGTCATCATCCCAGTGGATTGCACTCTGGTGACGGGCCGTCGTCGTTGATTCCTTCCGGAACAAGTTTGACACCGTTTGTGGGAAACCAGTAAAACACCAGAAGGAGCACCGATGACAGAGCCAGCGGAACAATCCATCGTCCTGACGAAAGAGGAACTAGACCGCTTGGTGGCTAACGCCATCAAAGGGGCCTCGAACAACATCAAATCAAGCAGGCGGCCCCACGGCGAGCCGCTTCTGTGCAGGAGGAGATCCCCAGAATCTCCGTCTTGCACCCCCAACCACGAATATCTGTCTCACCACCGGGGCAACACGCTGGAATAGTCTCGAACCACCGGCGAAATTTTCCCTGAGATGTAGAGAAGACCAACTCAGTGGCCTCCAGCGCGCGGAGGCAGGAAGATGGGCCAGGGAAGAGGGAAGAGCCTAAGGCCTCCCAAAGGCTCCCTCTACCCCTTTCTAATCGGAAATTATAGAAGACCTCATGCCGAAACAGTTCCGCGGGCCTGGAATTGTTGATTACAACGGGAAGATAGATCTTGAGGATCATGTCTGTAAGTTCGAAAACGCGGCACTTCTGCACCAGTACACCGATGGTGTGAAGTGTCGGGTGTTTTTGAACTCCATATCCGAAGTAGCCCAGCGATGGTTCCAGAGGCTGCCCCCGGATTCTATCAACTCCTTTAAGGAGTTTAGAAGCTCCTTCCTCTACCATTTCGCCAGCAGCCGTCGTTATCACAAGACAACATTAAACTTATTTGCTCTCAAGCAAAAGCCGAGGGAACCACTCAAGGAGTACATCCAGCGGTTCTACCGAGTGGCACAGGATGTGCCAACTGCGACGTCAGAAATCCTCGTTAGTGCCTGCACTCAGGGCCTCTCGGAAGGGGATTTCTTTCAATCTCTGGTGAAGAAGCCACCCACCAATTTTGATGACTTGCTAGGGCGTTCTATCAAACACGTCAATGTGGAAAAAGTGCAACACGCCCGCCGCAAGGAACCAGCCAGGGTCCCTCCTCAAGCCATCATACGATTAGAAAGGAGGGAACCTCCGGCTCCAGCCCGAGGCAAAGATCTCCACCTAGGAAAAGAGCAGTGGGTCAGTAAGCGAAAGCTGGTCGAAACAGTAAACACTGAGCAACCAGAGCCATTGATGAAGTGCTGCGACTTCCACGATAGTACGACACATTCCACCGAGGAGTGTCATGCTTTGAAGAAAAAAATTAAGCGAGGAAGCAGACATCAAACATCGGAGGAAGTGGAAGAAGATGGAGTATCGCCGGGGGTCTCCTCGACGGAGCCTTTACCCCCGACGACGACAATCGGTGGAGAATGAGACCAGGCATAGGTCTCGGTCACATTTGACGGGGAGAATCGAGGAGCTGCACCTCGTAGGTCTCCCTCATTGGAAAGAGACCTCCGGAAAGGCAAGGCCCTTGCACGTGGCTCACCGTCCGGACACGTGAGGGTGATCTCCAGAGGACCAACCGGGAAGATTTCCATCGGGCAAGGAAGGCTCATACCCGGCGGCTGGAGAACTATGCAATTGTGATGAGTCGGAGCCAGGATCGCGACCCTACGATCTCTTTCGGCCCGGAAGACCTGGAGGATGTAGAAGCTCCCCATGAAGACTCCCTGGTAATCCTTGCCCGCATCGCCAATTATGAGGTGAAACACATCTTCGTAAATTAAAGAGTGAAAATGAAGAGTAGCAACATTGGCGAAGAGAGTGAAAATGAAGAAGATAGCAATTCAGAGGAGTAGTGCGTAAGTAGATTAAAGAGTGAAAGATCTTTCATAAAGGGTTCTAAGGACTCTCTCTTGAGTTGGATTTTATGATCATTTGGTTGTGATACGGGTTGCAACTTTGGCTTGTTGAACAACGCTATAAGGTTTTCACTTCGTGTTTGTATGTTTATATAAATCTATTAACATATTATTTGCTTTAGAAGTGAAATTGATCATTGATCTCGATAAAGGGTATTATAAGATCTTGAGGGGGCGTTTGGTTTGGGGTAATAAGGACTAGGGAATGGGAATGAATGATAATCATTCCCATTAACACTGTTTGGTAAGTGTCAATGGGAATGAAAATAAGGGAATCATTCCCTCATTTTCATTCCCTACTCCCCCCTCATCAATCAAATTCCTCAATCATTCCTTCCTTTTCATATATCCAAAACACTCCTTTTTTATTTTTTATATTTCATTTTACTATTTCATTTTATATTATCCCATTTTACTTTCTCTCTCTACATTTTAAAATTTCTCTCTACGTATTTATTCTTTTCTCTCTCTACATTTTCTATTATTTTCTCTCTCTACCTTTCTGATCTCATTTTCTCTTTATTTATTTTCAATATTAGTTTAATTCTCTCTCTACCTCTCATATTATAATTTATCTATCTTAATTTTTCACCTTTTTTTATATTTTCTATATCACTTTTTCTCTATATTTTCTATATCACTTTCTCTCTCTACATTCTCTATATCACTTTCTCTCTCTATCTTTCTCATCTCATTCTCTCTCTATATATTTTGTTAATCACTTTCTCTCTCTACCTCTCTTATCATAATTTATTTATCATTATTTATCAATTTTTTGTATATTTCATATATCACTTTCTCTCTCTACCCCTCTTATTATAATTTATCTATCTTTATTTTTTACTTTTTCTCTATATTTTCTATATTACTTTCTCTCTCTACATTTTCTATATCACTCTCTCTCTACCTCTCTCATCTCATTTTCTCACTATATATATTTTCTATATCACTTTTTCTCTATATTTTCTATATCACTTTCTCTCTCAATATTTGCTATATCACTTTCTCTCTCTATCTTTCTCATCTCATTCTCTCTCTGTATATTTTGTTAATCACTTTCTCTCTCTACCTCTCTTATCATAATTTATTTATCATAATTTATAATTTTTTCTGTATATTTCATATATCACTTTCTCTCTCTACATTTTCTATATCCCTTTCTCTCTCTACCCTCTCATCTCGTTTTCTCTCTATATAATTTCAATATCACTTTCTCTCTCTACCCCTCTTATTATAATTTATTTATCTTTATTTTTTACTTTTTCTCAATATTTTCTATATTACTTTCTCTCTCTACATTTTTATGGATTCTCATTACTAAAGTTAAACTGAACCAAACATCATCAATGACAATAATTTTCATTCCAGGATTTGAACCAAACACTACCAATGGAATCATGATTCTCATTCCCATTGACCCCTCAATGAATCCCATTACCATTCCGATTAATAAATTTGAACCAAACGCCCCCTGAGTGATCTTTTTCTTGATCTCCATGATCAGAATCTTCCATTTTAATCGAGACCACACAGAACCATTTAGCTTTCGTGAAATTGCATTGACTGAAAAGATGGCTTACAGTTTCTAACTGTCCACAACAGAAGACAATTATTATCGATTATAGCCGTACCTTTCTTGCAGAGATTTTGTTTTGAGTTGAGGTAAGTTTTTTAGTATAGTCATGCAAAGAGTTTGTTCTTCTATGAGCAAAAGAAATCCAAATGTCAGAGAGGTTTTTTGATGATTCAAAAACCCATTGAGACATGGTGTTGTAGGTTGAATTGACACTGGAACTATCATTAATCTGCTTTTCCAATATCGATCATCCTGTCCCTCTGAACTCCAGTCAATGATCGTATTCAGTTGATCTTGATGAAGTTGAATTGCTCTTTCTGATAAACCAAGGCCCAGATCTAATCTAATGACTGCTTGCTGATTCGAGAGATTGTAATCTCGGGGGTACTACAAGTTCCGAACAGCTCTTGGAACTTTGTGAAAGGGACTGAATGTGGAGACCATTTATCACACCATAAGTATTCTGCCCATTCCCAAGCTTTCTGCGAGTATGGTGGAGGGCAGAGGATCACAAGTAGAGGCCAAACTCAATGGTGTTAATGATCTGGTTAATGCATATTCAACAGAGCATATGATTAAATATGTATTATTATATTCAGTTTGATAAACATTCTTGTAAAAGGCAAGCAGGCCGTCCTGATGCTTCACCTCATTATCCATGTCAAGATGAGAAATACTCTTTGTTTATGAAAATTCACTGTGTGAAGAGGCCATATCCAGTCTTTTGCATATAAGGGAGGGAAAAGCATGGTGTTGCCAAGTTGTGTTATTGTGACAAGATATCTGATTCTAGGTTGTCCTAAATGCATCCCCTGCCTCTTTGTCCTCCAATCAATTGATCTTCCAATCCGGTCAATATTGTCCCCAATAATAGATATTGAACGTATGATATTTCTAACGTAATAGTCAGAGGTCGAATCTTAGAAGATGATGACTTACATTTTCAGTCCCACCATACGTCTATTGTCTATGTACTTGTATGAATCTCTTTCCATATCCGTGAAATCGATTCTAGGAGAGCCGTTAACATTGGCGGAGCCACCCTTGGGCTAGGGTGGGCTCCAGCCCCACCAAACTTTTAGTTTTTTTAGCTTTATTAAAAGTTAGGAAAGATGAAGGGTGATGGGGGAAGGGGCTGCAACTTTGCTATTGGTGAAAAAAAGAAAGAAAGATGAGTAGGGAACAAAAAATAAAGAGGCAGGTTAGATTTGAGCCAAAGGCACGTGGAAGAGGGTTGATGTTAGATGGTAGATGCAATTCTCTACCCCACTTTTCTCCTTGTTTCATTTGTCCCATTCGTCGGCGACGGTCGGCGAGTCGTCTGATCGTCGATCGGACATCATTGATGATTTTTAATCATTGTCCTGAATCAAATGATATCATGGAATAATGGTGAACTGATTGGAATCGCTGCAATTGCAATCTCGTCGGATTCGAAGGTGAATCCAGTGAGATCGCAATTGCGGCGTTTTCGACGGGTTCACCGTACCCTCCAGGATATAGTTTTGTTTGGGACGACGGCCGGAGGCCGCAGTAGTGTTCGATCGGTGATCAAACGACTCGTCAACTGTCATCGACGAGTGGGAGAGGTGGGACAAGGAAAAAACTGAAATATAGGATCTTATCTCGTTAGATGGTGGTTATTGTGCATACGTGGAAAAGAGGAGAAACTAGAGGATTTTTTCTAAAATAACTTAATTCGTTTAATCGATTAAATTAATTTAATTTATCATTTAATTTTGTGTCAAATTAATTTTAAATTAATTTTGATTTTCAAAAGATTTTAAAAATTAAATAACTGAGTAGATTAACTATTAATTATAATCATAATCAGCCTAGTCTCAGGTAGTTTTGAGTTATGGCTACGTCCTTAGCCCGTAAGATAGCTAATCTATTTATTTTTTTTTAAAGTCCTATCAATATTCCTTTTCAGTAGGGCTAGTGAACAGTACTCTCATATGCCCTCTTCAGTGAACAACCTGTTGGTGGGGAACACTTCACACAAAATCATATGAAGGCTCATCATGTCACTGTAGAATCTAAGTCAAGCGGCATTTAATCTCGTTCAGAAACAGTATGTTGCATGGCATTGTCAAAGTTGCACGCACAGTTTCCCTTTTATTAGCAGGGACCATCTCAATATTCAACACCTACCACCATTCATACATCACCTTTACCATGAATCAGACAACAGTTTATGAATCTTGTAAAATATAAGCCCGAAAATTTACTGAGTGCATAAATGCTGATGGGTAGAGGAACATGGGAGTGTGGGGGTCGAAATCACCAAAAGAAGAGAGGTCTTTTTCAGAATCAATTGCGTGGAGTAGGCCCATAATCCATTGTTGTAGAGAGAATACATAACACATCAAGTTGTGTCAACTGGTTCACGAGCATTTGTTGCAATCCAATAGCAGCCCCATGTGGGCAGAGCCACCTCCATGTCGATATCGCCTTTCGGTATCATGGAGGATCAATGATCATCCAAGGCTAGGACTAGGAAGGTCTGAAACTAGAAAACAAAAACAGTTAATACTTCACCATCAAGTTTTACCTATCTGCAACTTTTGTTGCTACGGTATCAACTCAATAAGAAAACGAAGTGAATAGATAATCTTATTTCTCTTTGAGAAGAATTGCAATTGAAAGTGTGATGTTGATGGCTTTTGTTATACAAGTTCATCCAGATTTTAGACCATGAGAATCAGTAAATCGGTAACCAATAATGATGGATTATATGTAAAACATAAGGAAAGTGAAAGGTTCTGAGAGTGTGGTGGTGTCCGACCATCCATTTGCCTTCTCACGTCCCAATCCAACCTTTTGTTTTCAAGCTTCTCTGCCTTCACTCTTTCAATCTCACAACCCTCTCTCTCCTTTGTTGATACTTATAAATAAACCCCACAAGGTCATTCAAATTCCACCATATGAGACATGGATGAATCAATTAACTCATCTATGAGCAGCTCCTTCTCCTGCTCCATGGATGGTTCAGAGGAGAGTGGCTGGACCATGTACTTGGAGGACTTCATGGCATCAGAGGAGAGATCACCAACTGCTGTTGGCTGCAGCTCCTCCAGTGATATCAGTCTCTCATTCACCATTTCTGATGCTGCTTCATCGACTTTCGCTGATTGTCAGCAGCCATCAGCTCAAGCTGATGCAACAGAAGATTACAGAAAACTGAGTCTGAAGAGGAGGAAAGGATTAATGACAAATGCTGCTGATTCTTTGGAAGATACTGCTAGTTCATCTCTTAATAGCCCTAAGGTCATATATAGAACGAGAATTTAGGTACTTATTTATAATCCTCATGATCCCTCTTATGTAAGACAATTTATTCTTTTTAATCTACAAGCAGGTTACTGAGGGTTACTTTACTGCTAATCCAACGAAGAAAGATTATCACACCCTTCAGAAAGGCACACCACAGGTATTTTTATTTTCCCCAATTTTCATTTAGTTTTGATGCTTTTGCTCATTTTGATTAAATAAATTGGGGTTTTAGGTCATGAATGAGCAAGAACTGAAAGTAGTTGAAGATGAATTCAAGTTTACTGAGGGTACAAATGGATGTTCAATGCTGAAGAATAGAGGGTTTTATTTAGTTCCTTTGTCCATGTTAGTAGACTACCTGTAGGATAAACCTTCACTTTGTATAATAATGATGATGATAAGATTCAAACCAATAATAATTCATACATTGTTTTAAATTATTCAATCCACTCAAGCTTCAGCAATCTAATAAATCAATCTCATCAAACGTTCAACACAACTCACACAACAAACCCTGCCATGCAATACCTCTATCGTCAACCTTAAATCTCAAAAAGTGAACGAAAGAGCTGCGATCGCAGCAGCCCCCAGTGAGCTCACCACGCCGACCGCCTTGGCAGCAGCCGCATTCGGCGGCGGCGATGGTTCCCCGGTGGCTCCTTCCGCCGGCGGCGAAGCAGGAAGAGGAGCGGGCGCCGGCGAACTCTTATTCGTCCTGTCGGCCAAGACGACCACGTGCAGCTTCTCGTTCTTGTCGCAGTTGTCTTTGACTCCGCCGACGAAGTAGAAGTTGCCGGAGTGGGTGAAGGTGAACACCGTGTTGCCGTCGTCGAAATGGTCGATGTAGGAGGAGGTGTTGCAGCTCTTGTAAGCGTCGCCGTCGACTAAGAAAACAGAGTCCTCGTCGGGGAGGTACATGAACACTTCATTCGATTATTCGGATTGAAATCGTTAAGACAAATGGCCAATTAATCATCGAAAGCAACAATTTTGAGCTGGTTGTTGTTGAACTCACCTATGGAATCACCAATCTTGAATCTATTTTTTTCAGCCCACTGGTTGTAGGACATGGCATTGTTGTCAGGCACACTCCATCTTCCCGAGCCACCTACCTTGAACTGTGTCCCAGCAGCCAATGATAGAACCATGAAGAAGGAGGCTAAAACCAGGCATAGTGACGAGTTTGCCATCAAGGAAGAAGTTTGGATTAGTTCGAGTCTGAGATATGTTGTAGGCTATCACGAATGATGGTATTTGTAGAACTCATTGAGGATCTGCCAGTAGAAGACTGCTATCTGAGGCAAAGCATAAGTCTTTTTGCTGAAGATTTTTTTTTTTTTTTTTTTTTTTTTTGCTTTTGCCCCACCTATCTGACTGCCCTTGCAAGTTATACTTTTCCAGTTTGCTTCCTGCTATGAGAATATTCATGTCTTGCAAATAAAGCTACAGTAGGTAACCTGATGCAGATTGGGTTTCTTTGACATGGTGTGGAGATGATCCATGAGCTTAAGGCCCATCTATGTTGTTTGGGCAATGTTTCCATCACTGGGAGAGAAGAAAATGCACCAATCAATTTATGATAATTCTTTGAGATGAAAATAGAATTGTTGAAGGAATTCCTCATCGGAATTGTATTACATAAGCTTCATTTGCATTCATAATCCAATATACAACCATAATTAAAAGGAAGACAGCAACTTCCAATGCATGAATAGAGCCTAAATTCCTCGGAGCTGGTCTGGTGCTTCATTATCGTCTCCCAGTGAAGCTACATATGGAGCTCTGTGTCTTGATGCCTTTTTCGAAGGCCTGGAGGAGGAGGAGGATTCAGCTCGGTGTTTTCTCCTCTTCGTCTGCTTTGGAGCTCTGGGGGTGCCACTTTCAGAGCTACTACTGTCTCGGAACGATGTTTCGATGCCTCTTGCTCGATCGGATCCTGATACAACGCAAAAGATGGCACTTTCAGTCATGTTTAGTATTCTGCTGATGAAGATGATGGATGAATGAAGATTGTACCTTGAGAACCCGAAAACGATCGTCTAGCTTGCCCAACATTGCCGAGAGAAGAGAAATCAGATGTGGAATCGAACCTTTTCATCTGCATTTGAACAAGGCAAAGATCACAGTCACAACATGGCTTTTCATGAAAGAAAAATGCGTGGCGTTGGAGGAATTATTCTTCATACCCAACTTGGAGAATGGACAGAGTCGGAATGCCCACCAATATGTGCTACATGCTTGACATCTGTTGGCTGCCCGATCTCCATTTCATCCTCCTTAGCAGCTACCAAAGCAGAAGAAAACAGAGGAGGAGGGAAACACAAATTTCAAATAACGAAAAGAAAATAACAACTGAGAAAATTAAAGCATTTACAGAAGATCTTTGATATGTGCTTGAATCCCCTGAATAGTCCTTTCACCCTGGTTGCCATTATTCTTTTGGAGGGATGGTGCACTGCTCCTGCTATCGTTTCCACAAAATTCAGACACTGATTTGGAGAGGAATTTAGAGGAAGGAGAGAGGGTAACAGCAGCAGCAACAAGAACAACAAGGTTTCATAATTAGGAATTTTGTTGCTGTGTTGGTTAGGGAGGTGGGGTGATTCTTGAAAGCGAGGAAATATGAGCTGGGACGAGAGGCGAACTGTTAAATATATTTTAAATTGGTGTGACATTTTTTTAAAAAATAATAAATTGGTGTGCCAAAAATATTCATCTGAATAATTAAAATGGGGAAAAAAAGGAGCCCAAACACTTGAGAAATAAATATCTGTAATTCTTCCAAACAGGGATATTTATTCTTTTTGTTCATTCAAAACGAGTACGTAGTCCATTTTTCTCCAACTATAAGATTATGGTCATCTTCACAAGGTTCAGGTAATCATCAGGTCTTTATGATTTCAGTAACAGAGGTTTAAAGTCCATTATGAACTCTTTCATTCTATGTTAATTATTTCTTGTAAACTAAAATTTGTGCACTGATAAAAAAAAAACTAAGAATTGTTAACTAATATTAGTTAATCATGCAAACAAAAAGGAAGTGAGCAGTTTGTCAATTGTTGTCAACAACAGATCACTTTTGAATGAGTTATGATAGAGACAGTAATTTATAATGTGAAATTCAACGTGAATGATGTGATATTATTTGTGTACATGTTTGATTGTCGGTTAGACACTGACGACAACTTCTGATGGTCGTCCCGAATCAAACTATAACCTAGGGGGCACGGTGAATCTATCGAAGATCACTATAATTTGAGTGTCATATCATTCACGTTGAATTTCAAATTATGAATTTACTTTGTCTATCATTTTTTGCTTCTAAATTATACTCACTCTTTCGACAATTAAAATGAAGAAGGATGTTGATGTAGCTGGAAATATAGCTCATTAACTCTTGCCATGCGAAAAGGTAACCATGTTTTGACAAGATGCATATGATTACAATTGTCATTGACAAATTTATGCAAATTTTAAGAACAACAAAAGATATGCAAATTTTAGAACCTGAGAACTAAATACAACTGGTGAAATGCCTAAATAAGATCGTAAAAGGCGATTTGTTAGCTCCCGTGTCCCTGTTAATTCGTCTCAAGGTCAACATGGAAAAGATAATCACGAGAACTATTAGCCCGGATACTATAGTTAACGTGTATGATTAGCACATGAAATAACGAGCACATTAATTTTATCAGATTTTAATCTTTAAAATTTTAAAATAATAATATTCATGTATTAATTGGTAAGTTCATTCCGTCCGAGAAGAGTTCAATAATTCTGAAAGTTTTGTTTTACAGAGTGATGCACATCCTGACAGTGATCTTTTGACCTTAGCATTTCGTCGAACACTTCACTTGCGTTGGGTGGTTGAGTGCGCGATAGGGTGGTCTCAGAAGGAAAGGGCCACCAGGATGGCCTGGCGGCAGCGGGCGCGGGCTTGCTCGACCCGCTCCGCCAGCGTCTCCTCCTTGACGGCGGCGCGCACCATGGCCAGGTCCATCTCCATGAGGCGCAGGACGCGGTTGAGCTCCGTCACCATTCGCTCCTCCACCTGGCCTCCGGCGAGGAGCACTTCCGCCTCCTCCCGAGCCCGCTCAGCCACGATGTCTCCGGTCTTCGCCAGCAGCGCCGAGGACCCGAACTGCCCCCGCCCCATCAAGGTCTCCAGCTTGTCGAGGAAGTCCGCGATGATCCACCCCTTGGGCTTCTCGACCTTGATCTCCTTGGTCCGCTTCCACCCGATCTCGAAGTTGGGCGGCTCCGGCCGCTGTAGCGCGGAGCTCCGACGGGAATCGCGGAGTATCGCGGATTTCCATCGCTTCTCGATCTCTGAGGAGGTATTTGCGTACGGCGGGATCTCCGGGAGCTCTTCGGATGGGCTAGGTTCAGTGGCAGCGGTGGGGTTTGACTTCACGTCGAGATCAGAGGTTGCACTGGAGGAAGAAGAGGAGGAGGAGCAGTGAGGGACAGACAAGGAGGTAGCGGGAATGTTTAGGCGTGAAGAATGGGGATGACAAAGGCGGGAGTAGGGCGAGGAGAAGAGGTTGAAGGTGGAGGAAGCCATTGGGAAGACGACTAAAGAGGAAGAGGGTTTTGCAGTGATGCAGTTGGAGATAAGATAGTGATATGGATATCCTTCTGTGTGAACGGAGATTAAAGCTCATTTTCATCAGATAATATTAAATTTGAGTTAACCGATTGGATTCATGAAAAAATTTTCATTTTCATATTCACAATCAATAATTTAAAAGCTCGACCAATTCCCATGATGATAAAAATTCATATATTTTTTAAAAAGATTTGGTAGTAGAGGAATTTGAAATGGCGAACACTTGGCCTTTGTCTTGTGGCAGCCCAATAGGACCCAGGAAGGTCATTCAGAATGTGCGCTCTCGTGCATTCCACATTCATCCTACGATTTCCCATTCCGACTCAGGAAGCCTAGTCGGCTATCGGCGACAATCTACTACTCGATCTCGACCTTCGACCACTCACGCACACCTAGCCAACGACCTAACAACCTTAACTCAAGTAGAAGACGACACAATGACCCCGACAATGTTAGAGATATGGTCCAACGATTATCATCTTAACCGCCCTTCAGACGACCAACCGGTGGGCGGCGTCTCGTGCACGTAGTCGTCTATGTGGCTTTCCTAGGGCTCACGTGGAAGAGGAGCAGCCTGAGTGGAAAAAAAAAAAGACACTAACAATTGATAAATTTGAGTAAAATGCCGAAATATAAAATAAGTTAATATGTGATTTAAGATTGATATGAATGATCGGAACCACGTGATAATGGAACTCCTACAATAGTAGATTTACTCTGCTCTTAGGCTTATAATGCTGGGGAAGGGTAATTAATCGTGATGATATTCACAGTTTGATCTTCAATTATAATATATTTTGTATAAATTTTTTTTCTGTAAGTATCTCAAGTTGATTTTGATGTCGTCAACTAAGTTAAGTTAAGTCCTGTTCTGTTTTAATCTCTGTGTTTAAGTGTGCAGGAGCTTAGGAGCGTAAGAAGTCAAGCGGAAGACACAGCGGACTAGAAGTATGGCACGGGAAGGGAGTCGACGGGCTCGGTGTTTCCGAGGGATGCAGAGCTCTGCGGAAGAGTATACCGGCGGAGCGAGAAAGACACATGCAACATCCGAGGGGACGAGAAGCCGGGGAAAAGTACGCTCGAGGAGAAGGTCGGAGGAGTATTCGGGTGAGCCAAACTCCGAAAGGTCCGAAATCACCTAAGAAGTGCCGCGGGAAGTTGGTCAGCATTGGGCTGACCCAAACTCAATCGGGCGCTCATGAATGTGGGCACCCTTATGCACTCAGGCACCCCTATTCCCGGTGCTCCAGTGCATCCATGCGCTTGAGAAAGAAATTTATTCACAGAGAGTCGTTTGCGAACGTTGCCCAGCGGATAAACTTCGAGGCCACATGTCAGGCGCCCTCAAGCACTGGGGCGCCCCTACTGTGCCACATCAGCGTTAGGATAGAATTGACCGGGATTATAAATAAACCCCAGAGCTCAGTTCCAATTCATTAATCACAACAAATGAATTTCTTTCTTGTTTTTCTGAGCTTTTCATCGTGTAAGAGACTTTTCTATCCAAACGAGTTATTCAGAAGATCTGCGCTGAATTTTACCTTGGATTATTAACCTCCCAGGTTGTAATCCAAGTAATTCTGTTTGTCTCTTTCTTTTTTTGTTTTGTTTAAATCTATTAATATTTTTTGTTTGAACTAATTTCTATCTTGTTTGAACTAATTTCTATCTTTGTTTAGCAAAAATAAAAGATAGTGTTTTATTTTTCAGGAACAATTCACTCTCCTCTTGTCGACCGCAAGATCGCCTTCACTTTCAAATAGGGCGCGAGCCCAGAAAATATTTTTTGATTTACTCCGGTGGCCGATGAAAAACTTTGTAAAACCAGACCGGTCACCTAGGTTTATCTATTACCTGGTTCATTATTTTTTTTATCAGGATTATGGTACAACAGAAGAGTAATTAATTATCTTCTAAATATTCCCAGTTTGATTTCAAATTATAATAAATTTTATAAAAAAGATTCTCTAAATAAAATACGTAATCATAAAATATTAAAATTTTGAATTGTCCATTATAACTATCGACAGCTAATGAAAATTTTCAAATCAAATCTATCATCATTCAATCCTATCGACCTAGATTAATCATTTTTTATTAACAAGATGTCCTGTCCATTTTTCGCAAGTGAATAAATAAGTCGTAGCATTAATTGAGGTAACATTCTTCTGCACGGCATCCTACCTCCTGAGGGAATTATTTGGTAAATAACCGTCTTTATAATGTATAGACTCCTGGTACGGATGCGAATTTCCGCACGACGCGGAAGCAAGCATACCTGGAATGGGGTTCCTCTTAAATTGGGACCCAGTTACACGTCATTCCCCATGTGTGAGAGAGGGCACAGCACAATGGACGACCTGGAATCTGGATGGAATCAAAATGGGAGGTACTCGATCAACATCAGTCGGATCGCCAACCGACGGCGTTTGCGCCAGCCCGACGCATTAGGTCCGATTATGAATGATAATTTCTTGAATCTTCGCACAAAGGATTCTATATCTGATATAAGAAGGGTAGAAAAAGATCATTGGTATTCGATGTCTGATTCGAGTATTCAATTAAATTATATATATATATATATATATATATATATATATATATATATATATATATATATATATATATATATATATATATAGATTAAAATTTTAGGTTCTAATAGATATAGGGCTCGAGAAAGTTACATGACATGGGTCCAAGAGCGGAAGAGAAGTATCTAAGATCAGCTTGAAAAAAAAGACCCAAGTTCAACTCGAGCAAAAAGTGCTCAAGCCAGCTCGGGCAAAAAGTGCCCAAGCCAGCTCGGGGCTGGGGTTCCTAAGACCACCTCGGGAGAGTTGTGCCTGGGACCAACTTGGGGATTGAGAGTTCCCGATCTCAACTCGGAGAGCGGAGTCCGAGACCAACTTAGGAGAGGGACAACGGATGAGGAAAAATTTATCGTTAATAACGATAATGACATACTTAATACAGGTGGCGACAGTTTCAAGCGTCTCCTCCCTAAATAGGAATACTGGCCGACAGTTATGACTCGCAATGCATGATTTAATTACGTGACAACCATTACTAGTAGCCTTCAGTGAACAACAGTTGGCAGACAATCACGAATCATAAGACGTGGTAATAGGAGAGGCGGTTACAGCAACGTGGGAGCACTCGAAGGAAGAAAGTAACAATTATATAAAGTGCTTAGACCCTAGGTAGAGAGATCTTTGAACTCTAGAATCTATTCTTTTTGATTCTCTTCCATCTTTTAGTAATTCCTGACTTGAGCGTCGGAGAGAGCTCCGCCGAAACTTCTTCCGGTGTATCCCTTTAACGTTTGTGTTAATCTCGCAAGCACGGACATCCTCCTTTGTCATTACTCAAGGATATATATATATATATATATGAAAGAATTTTTTTTCTCAAACCTACTAACTATTTATATTAATGTCAAGAATATATTATACAGATGTTTAATCTATTTTAAAAATTATAGATATATATTTTTAAAATATAATATTAATTCGAATATATATATATTTTTAATAATATACTTTTATTGAATAATATAGTTCGATGAAAAAAATATATTAATATATAAGATATTCAATTTTTTAATGGGTATGAATATTCGGATCGAAATCCGATACTCGATAGATATCAGAACCTAAGATATAGAATCCGATCCGAACACAACTCACTGTCATTAGCTAGCTGAATTCTCTCAGCGTGCCACTGACAGAGAATTCAAACAATCCCAAGGTCGTCTTCCAGTGGGTATTCAGCTACATTCAAACTGCCCTCTCGCCGATACAAAAGATTGAGACAACTTTGATGGATCATGATGCTGTTGAACCAAGAACAGGAACCTGATCTCAGCGTCTACATGGAAGTGATCGTAGCACTGTAGAAGGTCGAGTACATAAGTCAAAGAGAAATGTCAATCATCAAAAGACAGCAAAACTATTGGATCCAACAAACTGCCAATGATTTCCTCAAGTTTGTGGCATGCAATCTTCAATCTAAATTATACAATCCACAAGCTGCCACTGTTCGCCTCGCTCTAATTTCCGTAAGTTGGTCGTTTGATTTCTTTCCATTACCAAAGTTGCTATGCATTGTAGCATATATACCGACTTGCATTATTGAACAGTTTATTCATTGCATTAAAGAGTATTTATTTCCACTTTCCATGAGTTACATTACAGGAAAACATGATTGAGGAAGATGGAGATTTTGGAGCTTTCTCTTCTATTTACCACTTAATTATTATCTCTCCTGCCCAGAGCCTGTCCTGCCAAGCAACTCTGCAAGAAAAAAAAAAGGTTGGAACGTGCAGAGTAAGTTACATTACATAATGAAATGTGCATACTGTAACTGCACGGAAAAAGGGCAACTTGTTAGAATGTGAAGTTTGAGTTACTCAATGAATGAAATGCGCAGGTAGAGATTGATAGACATAAGACGAAAAGAATGCGATCAGTCACCAGCATACACGAGAAAAGGAAAACACCAGTGCAGAAAAGTAGGAAACAAGATGAAAAGCTTCACCACTTGGCATGCAAGATTCATAGATAAGAATGAAAAAGGTCACAGAGCCGATGAGATTAAATTGAATGTAATCATGCAAACGGCATGCCATTGTCATCATCAAATATACAAGCCATTTCGTTCAGTTACATGAACTTCTTCCCCCGTTCACTACTGTTCTATATAGTATGTGATGATATCGACCATAATATTCAAATCAACATAAAATGGAGGTCTGACATCGATCAAACAACTCGAACTTTCTAATCGAGAGGCAAAATGGACGAAAAAGATTAATCTTTTCGAGTGTTTTTTTTTAAAGGACAATCAAGATCGTATAAAGTAAACAAGCGAAAACGCCCAACAAGATCTCATCTTTTTTAGGCTAATCCACTCACCTCGCCCGCCCGCCGTTTCTTCGAGTCCGGTGAGGCAGTCCGGCGGGTCCTCGAACGCGGCGACAGGAAGGCGCTTGCGGGCGAGGCCAATGTCTATCACGATGACGCCGGAGGACGGATCCTTCACGACGATCCCCTTGACGGGAAGCCACAGGAAGAGCTCCTCCTGCGAGAACCCGACCACCCCCCGGAGCGCGCCGTAGCTGAGGTTGCCGCGCACCTCGCGGTCGAAGAATGCCAGCCCGTCCTCGTACCGGGCGTAGCAAGTTCCTTCGATCCGGACCTCGAGGAGGCCGGAGAAGGGGTCGTAGGCGAAGGACTCGACGGCCTTGGGAAGGAGCCCGCCGGGGAGGCCGTGGTCCCGGAGTAGGTCGCCGATCGAGGCGGAGACGCCGGCGGCAGAGGAGGAAGAGAAGAAGAAGAGGAAAAGAAGGATCGAGAAGGGGAAACAAGGCACGAGGGAGGAGAAAGATGAGAGCTTGGCCATGGATTTGGGTTTATGGTAGGGGTTTAATTTGACACGAAGAAGATATAGGAAGAAAGGATGGGAAAACAGGGAGGAGATGAGCTGGCAAAACTGCGGTGGACCCCACTCACTGTGTGGTAAAGCAAAGGCAAACAAAATTATATATATATATATATATATATATATATAACCGCGTACGGATTGGCACCTGATCGATCACCAAACTGATCAGGCAAGTACCTGATCGGTTTGGTGACCGATCAGGCACACTACCTGCGACTTCTCGACACCAACGGTGGCCTTCGGCTGCCGCCCCCGAACAAAACTATAACCCAGGGGGCGCGATGAACCCTAAGGGGGAGGGTGAACCCGTTGGGGACGCTCCCGAGCCTCCGGTGGACAATCAGGGACACGACCTGTGACTTCTCGACACCAACGGCTGCCTTCGGCCGCCGCCCCCGAACAAAACTTTAACCCCGGAGGGGCGGGGGGTGCGATGAACCCTAGGGGGTAAGGTGAACCCGTCGGGGATGCTCCCGAGCCTCCGGTGGCCGATCAGGCAAGCGGTGATCGAATGCGGACTGGCGCCTGATCAGTCATATATATATATATATATATATATATATATATATATATATATATATATATATATATATATATATATATATATATATCTGATCTCCTGGGGTCCGCACCTATATATATATATCTGATCTCCTGGGGTCCGCACCGCACAATGCCTGACCGATCATGAACTTTCCTGATCGGTCACGGATGCGGCGTTGCGCTCCCGTGTCCCAACTCGTCGGCGAGTCCTTAATTCGATCGTCAATCGGACACTACCGGCGGCCTTCGGCCGTCGCCCCCGAACAAAACCATACCCTAGGGAGGGTACGGTGAACCCGTCGGGATACGATGAACCCGTCGAGATACAGTGAACCTGTCGGGGTACCCTCCCGAACCTCTCGGTGACCGATCAGGCGTTGTCGCGCACGCGGTCCGTAGGAGATCAAATTCGTGTGTATGTGTGTGTATATATACGGCAATTTACCAAAGGGCGTACCCAAAAATTGGTATTTACCAAAACACGTACCATGGTTTCATTGTTACCAAATAACGCACTTATTTTAGTGAACTTCCTCTTATACCCCTCCTGCCAAAGTACTGCATGTCTTTCTCTTTCTCTTTCTCATTCTTAATAACGAATTCCGAGACATTTGAAAAGATTTTTTCAGACTTTTTATTTTAAAATAATATATTATGGAATCGGATAAAAAATGTAAGATAAAAATCGAAAAAATATTACAATTAAAAAATATCTCATCAAACGTGATTTCAAATATATACAGAGATCATTTTATATAAATTAGATGAGCGGAGATCATTTTTATATTTGATTAATATTAATTAATATATTAAATAATATTTAATAAATATATTAATATATAAACACCTTGAAATTAGAAAGGTCTGAAATCTTTTGATTTCAGGCCCACGTTGGGCCTGAAATCAAAAGATTTCAGGCTCAACGTGGGCTTGAAATAAAATATTTCAGGCCTAGTGTGGGCCTGAAATAACTCAGGGCATGAAATCAAATGATTTCAGGCCCTGCGTCGAATTGAAATTATGTGTTATGACAGGTTTTTTTACGTAGGTCTAAAACATAAAGAAACATCTCTTTATATATTTGAAATCATAATAAAAATCAATAAGAAAGACTATCTTACGAGAGAAATTTTAATTAATATAAAATGACCATTATATTAAAAACGAATTTTATATATATATATATATATATATATATATATATATATATATATATATATATATATATATATATATATATATATATATATCTCGATTCTGTGAATAAAGAAGTCAAATATTATTTATTATATTAATTTAAATATAATATATTATATTAATATATTTAATTTTAATATATTTTGATAGGAGGGCCTGAAGTCAGATGACTTCAGGCCCTGCATAAATAATTAATTAATAAAAATAATTAATTATAAAAAAAATTTCTTTTGATTATTTTTGATGTCCAAATTTCTAATGATTATAAATTATGTTGTAATAGGAGTTTTTTAGGTCTATCAGTGGGTTTCGCTCAAAACCCACTGATATTTTTTCAGAAATCCAGATATGGGAGGTCCATTAGTGGGTTTTACTCAAAACCCAATGATGGAACTAAACTACACCTACTGTTTTAGGAAAAATAATAATTTGAGGTTTGGACACCTAAAATATATTCTCCTAACTCTACCCTAACTATTGATAATGTTTTTTTGAAATCCAGATATGGGAGGTCTATCAGTGGGTTTTACTCAAAACCCACTGATGGAACTAAATTACACCTATTGCTTTGGGAAAAATAATAATTTGAGGTTTGGACACTTAAAATACATTCTCCTAACTCTACTCTAACTATTGATAATGTTTTTCAGAAATCCAGATATGAGAGATCCATCAGTGGGTTTTGCTCAAAACCTACTGATGGAAGAACTAAACTACACCTATTAATTTGGGAAAATTAATAATTTAATAATTTTTAAAAATATAAATAAATAATTTTTTTATATTTGATTAATATAAATTAATATATTTAATAATATTATTAAATATATTAATATATTAAAAAAATAAAGAAAAAGTTGAAGTTTTTTGATTTCAGGCAACGTGGGCCTGAAATAACTCAGGGTCTGAAATTAAATGATTTCAGGCCCTGCGTCGAATTGAAATCATGTGTTATGATAGGGTTTTTTATGTAGGTCTAAAACGTAAAGAAACATCTCTTTATATTTTTGAAATCACAATAAAAATCATTGAGAAAGACTAGAAGAATTCTAATTAATATAAAATGAGCATTATATTAAAAACGAAATATATATATATATATATATTATATTAATTTAATATTATATATTATATTAATATATTTAATTTTAATATATTTTGATAGGAGGGACTTCAGGCCCTGCGTAACTAATTAATTTAATAAAAATAATTAATTATAAAAAAACTTCTAATGATTATTTTTGGTGTCTAAACTTCTAATGATTAAAAATTATATTGCAATAAGAGTTTTCTAGGTCTATCAGTGGGTTTCGCTCAAAACCCACTGATTTCAAATCGACGTAAGGCCTGAAATCATTTAATTTCAGACCCTGAGTTATTTCAGGCCCAGCGTGGGCCTGAAATCTTTTGATTTCAGGCCCACGCTGCCTGAAATCAAAAAACTTCAGCTTTTTATTTTTTTATATATTAATATATTTAATAATATTATTAAATATATTAATTTATATTAATCAAATATAAAAAAATTATTTATTTATATTTTTAAAAATTATTAATTTTCCCTAAGTAATAGGTGTAGTTTAGTTTTTTCATCAGTGAGTTTTGAGTAAAACCCACTGATGGATCTCTCATATCTGGATTTCTGAAAAACATTATCAATAGTTAGGGTAGAGTTAGGAGAATGTATTTTAAGTGTCCAAACCTCAAATTATTATTTTTCCCAAAACAATAGGTGTAATTTAGTTCCATCCGTGGGTTTTGAGTAAAACCCACTGATGGACCTCCCATATCTGGATTTCTGAAAAACATTATCAATAGTTAGGGTAGAGTTAGGAGAATATATTTTAGGTGTCCAAACCTCAAATTATTATTTTTCCCAAAGCAATAGGTGTAATTTAGTTCAATCAGTGGGTTTTGAGTAAAACCCACTGATGGACCTCCCATATCTGGTTTCTGAAAAAATATCAGTGAGTTTTGAGCGAAACCCACTGATAGACCTAGTAAACTCTTATTACAATATAATTTATAATCATTAAAAATTTAGACATCAAAAATAATCAAAAGAAGTTTTTTTTATAATTAATTATTTTTATTAAATTAATTATTTATGCAGGGCCTGAAGTCATCTGACTTCAGGCCCTCCTATCAAAATATATTAAAATTAAATATATTAATATAATATATAATATTTAAATTAATATAATAAATAATATTTGACTTCTTTATTCAAAGAATATATATATATATATATATATATAATTCATTTTTAATATAATGTTCATTTTATATTAATTAGAATTTCTCTCGTAAAGTAGTCTTTCTTATTGATTTTTATTATGATTTCAAATATATAAAGAGATGTTTCTTTATTTTTTAGACCTACGTAAAAAAATCTATCATAACACATAATTTCAATTCGACGCAGGGCCTGAAATCATTTGATTTCAGGCCCTGAGTTATGGCCCACACTGGGCCTGAAATATTTTATTTCAGGCCCACGTTGGGCCTGAAATCTCTTGATTTCAAGCCCAGCGTGGGCCTGAAATCAAAAGATTTCAGGCCTTTCTAATTTCAAGGTGTTTATATATTAATATATTTATTAAATATTATGTAATATATTAATTAATATTAATCAAATATAAAAATGATCTCCGCTCATCTAATTTATATAAAATGATCTCTATATATATTTGAAATCACGTTTGATGAGATATTTTTTTAATTGTAATATTTTTTCGGTTTTTATCTTACGTTTTTTATCCGATTCCATAATATATTATTTTAAAATAAAAAGTCTGAAAAAATCTTTTCAAATGTCTCGGAATTCGTTATTAAGAAAGAGAATGACATGCAGTACTTTGGCAGGAGGGGTATAAGAGGAAGTTCACTAAAATAAGTGTGTTATTTGGTAACAATGAAACCATAGTACGTGTTTTGATAAATACCAATTTTTGGATACGCCCTTTGATAAATTGCCGTATATATATATATAGCACCCGCCTGATCGGTCAGGCTAGTCCCTGACCGATGAGGCGGGTACCATATATGCGATCCGTACGCAATCTGAAATGGTCCGCATCTGCCAATTATATGATTTTTGTAATTTTTAACTAATTTAGTTCAAATAAGTCTAACCTTAACTCGAAATTAAGAATATTGAGGATTTTTTTTAGGTTATTTATCTTTTTTTAGTCTATTTATTTCCTTTTCTTATCCTTTACACCTTGTTTAGAAAGAAGTAGAATGAAATTTAATTTCAACGTTTGGAACACATTTTCAATCAAGAATTATAATGAATTAAAATTCAATTCACTTCAAATCCTTTAAAAGAAGTCAGATTTGTCAAGGGAATTACTCTGACAAATGAATATTACTAAATAATCCTTATTTCTCACTCAGCGTCATTTTGGATGAAGGACAACATAATAAAAATATAAGAATTGAATTCAATTTTTATAGGTTCCAAATTAAAAAATTCAATTCAATTTTGTTATTTACTAACTCATTTCAAATATGAGAATTGAATTTAATTCCTAATGTAATTAATTCATTATAAAATTCAATTTAATTACTTTATTTAAAAAGTTTTTGTGTTAACTTCTTTATTACAATTTCCACCTTCTTCAAAATAAAATTGGATACCAAGAGGTATTAATCATAGTAATAAACTCAAACCTAATTTGAGGTTTCCAAAGTAAAGGAACAAAACAAAAGACAAGTACCAATTGGCATTTGGTATTATTTAGCAATAATCTATTAATAATTTACGTTCAAGGTCTGTACTTGTGAAAAATATAAAATCGAGTTGAGTAGCTGTACTCGTATAGATACATAAAACATTATATGTTATATATATATATATATATATATATATATATATATATATATATATATATATAATGAAATACAACATGAGAGGAAAGAAAAGAAAACAAACGCCACTTCAGAGTGGCAATCGCAAAAGAATAAGAAAACAAATGCAGGTAATTAATGCTGTCGTAGCATGTTGCTTCCTTATTGAGATTTGCATTAAAGTTAAGATCATACTTCAGGAAGATTTTCCTTTTGTTTTTGTTTTTCTTTGAATCAATTCAAGTTTGCCTCTCCAATTGTTCTTTCATTGGATGTTTGGGTAACGTTTTAACTCTCCCTGTACTTTTAATATGGCCATTCACAGTCCCATGAATATATAGTTCTCAATGAGGCATGTCTTGTCCAACTAATGGTTAGTGTATGCGGTGTTGTTATCTTAAGGTCTGAAAATTAAATTTTAATTGTCACGCCCCGAGACCCAGGAGCCGCTGTTCCAATAGAAAATCGGACAGCACCTCCCCTGTCCGGCGGACAATTTACACATACACACAGACAAATATATCACAACCACGCAGTTAAATGGCCTCAGGCCTCAAATCCATACAGAACTAACAGTTATATGAATATAACTATCGAAAAACTAAATCCGAACTCACCTGAGCTGCCAGGGGGCAGGAACAAAACCAAAACCAATCGAAGTCCAACATAGGACTCAAAAGTACAATACTATCGAATTAAACATGAATACATGTTCGAAACACCACAACGGAAGCATGGGAAATACTACAGGGTCCATAAGCAAAACAAACATAAAATAAAATAAAATCAAGCGGAGCTCCTCTGGAGCTAGGGACTGGCGGCTCGGGATCTCCTCGCAGACATCAACCTGAAATAAACATATATGGCAACGGGGTGAGTCCATAGCTCAGCGAATACCCAATAGATATGCATAGAAGGTTATACCAACACTAAGAGTTCAGCTAATACCGACTCATCTCAATAGTAGGGAAATACTAGTACTGAACATACTGAGGTAGATACATACCTGAATCCATCTAACCTGGAAAGAGGGTAAGAAATACCAAAGGAAAACCAATAGGCATATAAACACAGATAACAAGTCTCCAGCATATGCGATGTCAAACAAGTGCAGCAAATAAGTGCAGCAAACAATGCACGATGCAAAATATGCACATGGTGCAATGACATGGTCACCCCTGACACCAGACAGAATCATCGTACACCTGTCATAGGGACGTCTGAACGGGTAGGGCTCTGACAACTGTATACCCTGCCATCACTGCTCCTGAGTGACCGAGTGGACAGGATGCTGGCGAGGGACCACCCCTCTACCCCAAGCAATGGGGGAGCTCCGCTCTCATCTCCTCGTGGCTCAGTACGAGAAGGGATCCCTGGCTGCTACCACGCCCGCGCTCACCCTCCAAACAGTGGCCGAACGGAGCAATACAGGGCAAATGCACACATCTACGGTATCCACTAACCCCTGAGTGGCCGTGTGTGCAAGTCATGTACCGGAAGACGATTAGGCTCAACCACAAGGGAGTCGCTGATCGCCGGCATGCAACAGTGCAAGGATGGTGTATGATAGATACACATACCTCCCTCCCAAGTCCTCAGTATACTAGGTCTCAGTCTGAAATCCTACAACAGGAAATACAGGTAACCTACAAGGTATACTGGCCTGAAACTACAGATCTCTCAAGGTCAAGTGCAAGAGGTACATCCCGATATCTAAGCATACATACAGATATGACAATACCCGAGACCGAAGGGAACCAACAACATGATAACTCAGGGATAAACAACAAGTATCCAGAACTGGCATAATAAACAGGGATAAACAACAATATCCAGAACAAACATAATAACCAGGGATAGCGTAGAATCTTACTGCTATCTATAACATTCTATGCATAACAAATGACAATATCAAATGAGATAAGTCAAAGGGTACCCGCCTCAAGAGAGATGCTCGTATCAGAAAAGAACCTTCCGTCCATTAATCAGCGATGATAAATTCAATCAATGCCATGTATCAAAGGCATAATGTTTAGCTACAATAATATGTAATTTATAGCTAACGAGCTATCTCAAGTAATTAGGATCTTTCTAATTATCATCGTTTCATCTAATTAACCATAATTAGATGATTAACCCAAGTTACCTAGATTAGATTCCTGTTAGGTTTTCAAAACCCGAACCAATCAAGTTTAGGTTATTAGGTCTAATCCACCAATTAACCCTAATCCAAACTAAGTTCAACTCCAAAACCTACCATCAGATCAAAACAAACATTCATTCTTACTTATCATCCAATCATGTTCATCCCTATTTAGATAATCAAAACAGGAACCTCATGGCACAAACTCCTTATAGATCTAATTCAACTTCCGCTGCCAAAACAGAACACTCTTGATACCTCATACTCAATGAAACATCCCATAGCAAAACCTCCACACGTTCACGGCTAGAGCATTTCAAACCCAAGGCAAGGAAGCTAAAACCGAACAACAAAAAGGAAGAAACCTCAACCACCACAAGGAAATCATACATCCAAAAACAGATATCCATATCTAATGAACTCAAGCTGAACAGATTTAATCCCATATCAAAAACCCTATCCAAGAACACATCCAATCAAACGCACAACCCATGGCAGATCACATTCAAACCCAACCGAATTCAAGATCTATACTAATAGCATCAAATTACCCTTACCTTGATTTGGCAGAGGTTCTTCGCTCAAATTCAAGTGCAGCCGAGATCGCCGGAAACAAACCTCCATATCCAAGCCAGCAACTCCCTCGACTTAGATCCAATAGCTCAGCTCTAAATCAAGATCGGGACTCGAGATCTGGCTCTCTTGGAACAAAACACAAACATCTATAAGGCACGATCCAAATACCTAGATCTCAAGAACAAACTACGATCCGGGAAGATTCGAAGCTAGAATCCCTACCTGAGATCTCCGTCCCCAATCGTGATGCCACCTCCATGGCCACACATCCTCAATGCTGGAGTTGGTTGCGCACAACCAATAGGGGAAGAAGATGCTCCTGTTGTCGAATCTGTCTGGAGCCAACCGGAGATGAGAAGTGGAGATCGTTGTCCATGGCAGTAAGGCAACGATTGGTTAGGGTTCGGCAGCGACGAGGGCTCGCGAAGGACTGGGAAGCAGTGGACGCGAGACTTAGATGTTGGTTGTGGCGAAGCAGTGAGGAAGAAGAGAGCGGCGGAGAAGAAATCGGGTGCACGATTGTGGCTAGGTCACGCGAAAAGAAAAGGGGAGGCTGCGGTCGAATGAATGAAGAGGAGAAAAGAATTTATATATAAGGGGGTTTTTTTTTTACAGGAAAGTCCTCTAACTTTCAGAAATCTAAACCCTACCCTTAGGGTAAGGGTTTTAGCCCTTTGACCCTCCAATTAATTATAATCCATCACAATAAATTTTCTAGGATTAAATTATTTACCCTCTCGTAATCTAAGAGTTTACCCTAAACCCTTGATAAGTTTTAGATTTTTACACTAAAGCCCCTTAGGCTCCACCCGTAGGGCCGAAAACCCTAGAATTAATCCGAAAAATCTCGAAAAATTTTCTGGTCCGGATTTTTGAATCGCCGTATTTTACATTAATGAAGTCAGGTGTTTGCCCTCACTAATAGCTAGCGTATGAGGCGTTACCATTATTAGGTGTCGGGGATAAATTCTGATGAAGTCAAGTGCTTATTCTCTTTTATATATTAATCATTGTCCGAACTAGTAATATCCATTATTTATCTTCTCCACGTTAGATCTCTTGAATTATTACACTATTGGTTAAAGAATTGCCTTGATGATAATGAAGAACCACCAAGGTGACCCCAATGGAAAAAAAATACCCGTGATGCTTTTGAATAGATATGAATGATTGGATAATGGAAAGTTAATTAGTAATTTGTGTTCTAATTTAAGAATCTAAAAGTTAATTAATTAGTTGAGTTGGAAAGACAGAGACGAGATGAGCCTTTTGGACCTTTAGAGTAACATGGGGTATAATGGCAAAATTAAGGCTAAGTAAACTCAATTACAAAAAGATTAGGAGGTGCCAACAAGATATGGCAGGATGGCAAGGTAAATACAAATCTTATCCTTAATCATTGTTTTTCTTTTTGCAGTTTTGACAGTTAGATCTCCACCGTGAAGGATTAGTGTGGGATAAGAATTTGGTGATCGAGCGGGCTGATGATCAGGAATGAACCTTGGAGACTTTTCGTAGAAAGGATATGAAGTGGATTTGTAGAATGTTGGGAGGTGAAAGTGGGAGAAACATTAAGTGGTAGGATGATTCCATATACTCTGAAAAAAAAATTATAGAAGCATTTTGTTCTTCACCCGAGGAAGTCAAGTATTTAACGAGATATTTTTTATTCGTTAAAAAACAATTCTAAAATTTATTATAATAAATACTCGTATAGATATCAAGTGAACGAGATATATTTTATTCGTTAAAAATAATTCTAAATTTTATTATAATAAATACTCGTATAGATATTAAGTGAGCTAATATATAGTCACAACTTATGCACATTGTGCTACATCTGCGTGTATTATACTATCTGTTGGAGACCAATCAAAGTCTCATATTAGTTAGAAATGAAAAAAGATCATGAGTTTAAAAAGATAAAAAGTATCTCCATTAATATAAAGTCTTTTAGGGAGAGCCCAAGAGCAAAGTCATGAGAACTTAGGCCCAAAATAGACAATATCATGTCATTGTGAAGATACGGATATCCTTGGAGCCCCAACAGAGGTATCAGAGCCATGGTCAAGACCATGTGCCATGTGGGAGGGTCCACGAATAAAGTTGTGGGGAGGCTCGGAACAGATCAAGTGTGATCGAATGCTTGCTGGGAGGCTTGGAGAAAATCAAGAGTGACCAGGTATGGATACTTGAAGGGAGGTTCGGAGTATGTCAAAAGGTGATCGGATTGATCGCGGGAAGGCTAGAGGCCCAGAGCAAGTCAAGTGTGACCGGATGGTTGCAAGGAGGCTTAGAGCAAGTCAAGAGTGACCGAGTACGGATGCTCGCAGGAAGGTCCGAAGCAGGTCAAAAGGTGACCAGATTGCTCGAATCAAATTTTAATTATTTTTAAATAGTTTTATTTAAATATATTGAAATTAACGTTTGAATAATTTGAATCGAATTCGAATTTAAGTCCGTTTGAACTATAATTTGAATATGCTCGAATCAAGGTTCGAGCAATTCGAGTCAAACTCGAGCTCGAACCATAACTCGGTGTATTTTTAAGCCTTGAATATCATATATATATTTTTTGAGCTCAAACTCATATTTCATATTATTTGGCTCGATTCGATTCGTTTGCACCACTATCTTGGATCAATTCAAGAGTCTTGGATTCATCCAAGTGCAAAATCTTTATTTTTTTTTAATTTTTTTTGGATATATTTAGGATTTAAATTTTTAAAATTTAAAAGTTGGATTATAGTGAGTTTAAGTTAATAAAATTTTTCCTTTAGATTTAGTCTTCTCTTTTGGATTATAGTATTCAAAATAAAAAAATTTAAATATTCACGAGATATATTATATATATTTAGCGTTTAAGATTTCAAGATTCAAATGTTGAGTTATAATGGGTTAATGAATAAAATTTTTTTTCTAAAATTCAGTCTTTCCTTTTGGGTTACAGTATTCAATATAAAAAAATTTTGATGTTAATTAAGTATATTATATATATTTAAGATTTATGAGAAAAAATATTAATTCTTTTTAAAAAAATTAAAAAAAATAGGCCTCTCATGCTTAGGAAGTGCCTCAATTTGATTTTTTTTTAAATAATCGAATCGAAGCATTTTCATTTACATTGGAGGCGTCTCGAGTTGTGCCGCACACGGTCCACATCGCATGGTCTACCGAAGTCCGCCGAAGATTATATATATATATATATATAGAGAGAGAGAGAGAGAGAGAGAGAAAGAGAGAGGAGTGATCTCCCGCGTGATAAAAATTGCGCGATAATGGCGCCTGATCGGTCCCGCGACCGATCAGGCACTCTCTGGAGGCCACCGCCCCGAACACCATACTATAACCAAGAGGGATTGTTGAACCCGTTGGGGGTTGCTGACCAACGGTAGCCTCCGGCAGGCGCCCCGAATACCATACTATAACCAAGAGGGATTGGTGAACCCGTCGGGGCTTGCTGACCAACGGCGGCCTCCGGCCGACGCCCGAACACCATACTATAACCAAGAGGGATTGGTGAACCCGTCGGGGCTTGTGACCAACGGCGGCTTCCGGTCGGCGCCCCGAACACCATACTATAACCAAGAGGGATTGGTGAACCCGTCGGGGATTGCTAACCAACGGCGGTCGGAGGCCGCCGCCTCGAACACCATACTATAACCAAGAGGGATTGGTGAACTCGTCGGACTCGTCGCACCCTCCGTCCGTCATTGCTAGTCACCAGTTCGCGCCCTCGGAGAGTGCCTGATCGGTCAAGTGACCGATCAAGCACAACCCGTTTGATCGGTCGCGTGACCGATCAGGAACTTACCTGATCGGTCACGGGAGCTTGATCGGTCCCGCGACCGATCAGGCACTATTGTAGCGCACGGGCGCGTGTCTTTTGTCGCGCGGGTGATCAAACCCGTATATATATATATATATATATAAGTTCATGTGTATCTATATTTATTGAACACGTTGTCAAGAACCATTCAAACAATATAATTACATTTCATGCTAATAATTCAACTCTGACTTATTATAAGATGGTCAACAAACATACAAAATATAAATTCTAATGTATCACAATCATGCTCAGATGATGTATAACTGCATCACATCTTCCAACTAATGATGTCTAAACAATTGACTATTTTAAAGACGATTAACACATTTCATCTACCTGTCATTGTAATACTCATTTCTTGAGTTGGGAGGCCTCTTTCATAGGAGACTGATCTTATTAATGGCTGCTTAAGTGGAGTAAGAAGCTGGTCCTCACTAGCCAACATCATTACAACTTCAGCCATTGTGGGTCGGTCTTCAGGATTTTCTTGCACACACAAAAGAGCCATTCGGATGCAACGTAAGATTTCAATGGTAGGATACGAGCAATCTAGTGCATCATCAAGAAGCTCAAGTGATCTACCTTCCTTCCATAATCTATATGCCTTTGACATAGGAATCAAACATTTAGAGTAACGAACATTGCTTAATCCATAGAGAATAAAATTGCATGTTTTAAAGTTATACTTACCTGTACTAAAAGGTTTGAGCTCATATCTGTTTGATTGAACACCTTGTTCCTCTTACCACTCAAGATTTCTAATACTAAGACACCAAAGCTAAATACATCCGATTTAAATGAAAAAAGTCCATCTGCTAAGTACTCTGGAGCCATATATCCACTGTGTTTAAGAGTTTAAAAATTAGTAATTCTTGTTAGATTATGACATGAATAAACTATAAACTTACAGTGTTCCGACGGGTCTTGTGGTTGCATTCATAGGAGCTCCATCACCTTCGAATATTCTTGAAATACCAAAATCAGAAATCTTTGGAGTCATATTTTTGTCTAGGAGAATATTGCTCGGCTTGAGATCTCGATGAATGACTCTCAAGATAGAGTCTTGATGCAGGTATAGAAGTCCCCGAGCAATGCCATTTATAATCTCTAGGCGCTTTTGCCAACTTAGCAATGCGCCTTTCATTTTATCTGCACATGTGAGTGTTTGAATAATTTGCTATATGATCAGAATAACACATGCTGACTAAATACCTAGCAATTATGAAGCCAACAAAATCAACTGATGTTGTTGAATAATAACTCACCGTAAATGAAACCATCTAAGCTCTTGTTCTCCATGTATTCTAAGATGATAAGTCTCTCCTCTCCTTGAATGCAGGAGCCAAGGACACGAAGAAGATTTCTGTGTTGTAACTTGGCTATCAGCGAGAGCTCATTCTGGAACTCGCTTGGGCCCTGCGAAGAATGTCTCGATAATTTCTTCACGGCAATCTTTTGTCCATCTTGCAATTGACCCTGACAAAACATAACTTACATTCAGAAAATCTCTACAAATTGGGAAGCTAAAAATTACTTGCGAAGCGGAAAAATATATACAAACCATGTAAACCACACCAAATCCTCCTTCACCAAGTTTGTTGTCGATAGAGAAATCATTTGTTGCGGCCTTTATCGTAGACAGATCATAGGAAGGCAGTGCCCCCAAGATGTCGAGTCGACCTGGCACAAAATCAGAACATGCCACTAACCTAAAGAAAGTGGTTCGCAATCTCAGATTTGAGCAATGAGAAAATCAACAGACCTGCACCTGCTCCTTCATGACATGGAGCATAAGTCTCAGAGTTGATCAACCTCGACCGTGGCTCTGATGCATCAAAAGCCACTGTCGAGTGGCTACCAAAGTCGCCTGTTAGAAGAACACCAAGATGTTAAAAGGTTTATTCCATGTACGTAGAACACGCGGTGCCAAAAGTAATACCTTTGTCCATCTTGGACAAGCACATCAGCAAGCTGGTATCATCCTTGACAGAGGAGGATTCGGAGCCACTCTCAAGGCAGTCTGAACACCATCAAAACTCCTAATCAGGAACTTGAAATTTCAAACTGAAATCTAATCTCTTAAAATTTTAAGTCGAAACACCTTGTTTCCCTGATCTCTTTCTCCTCCACATGAACACACATAGACTACACAGCAGCAGAAATGCCAGGAACACAGGAACGGCTATCTCCCAAACAAGCTTACTGCGCCTCGAAGACCCTATAGAAACAGTTTGTTCTCGATTACAATATTAGAATTCTAATCCATTCATAGATTTAATTAAGGCATAATTAATCACCTGCAAGGCGGATATATAAATCATCCCCTCCTTCGGTAAAATTCCTGAGATCCACTAAATCGCCTTCCCAAGTGACGCAGCCGTTTTCCCCAACCAGTGCGTACGCCACGCAGGAGCAGTCGTTGGTGCACACGTCGTTGCACGCACCCAGGCTCATCCGGCCTCGTATCGTGGCGTTCTCTGTGTCGGGCAGCTTCGCGTTGGCTACCTTCAAGACTCTGTTCGACGCGCAACTCAACGGCTTCTTCCTGTCGCATCCGAGACTTCCGTTCGGCGCCGGCGCGAAACCTTCCAAGCAATCGCAGAAGAAGGAGTAGTAGCCCATGGTGCAGATGCGGTTGCGACCGCAGCGCGCGTACCCGTCGCAGTCGTCCTCGGGCACGTTCCAGAAGCGCAACCACCGGCCGCTCTCCCAGTTCCACCGCTCGTATTGGCCGGCGGCGCTCATCACTGCCCGCGACAGCGCCGACCACCCGACCTTGTATTGAGTCGAGTAGTACACCATGTCGCTGTTGGACACGAAATTGAAGTCTAATTGGCTCGAAATGTCGCTTTTCTCCATTCTCGGGTTGCCGCTGAATCCCTGAGAGTTCCACGGACCCGTTCTGTAGATTTTAGAGGAGTCATTCCAGAGGAAGATCTCTGGAACTCCTCGAGTCTCCATCTTGAAGGCGTAGCTGCCCGGAGAAGGGTCGGTGATGCTCTTCCACGACACGAGCTGCCTCGAGGTGTTGGTTCGGTAGTCAACTCCGAGCCTCATGCCGGGTAGGAGAGTGTCGCTCGGATGGTCGAAGCTCTGCCACAGAATCTCATTCGTGCTGCCTCTGCCGTCGCCGGCAACGGTCAGGACGAGATTGCCGGAGTCCAAAAGCTGCACTCGTGCTGAATTTTGAGCTGCGGATGTCCCAGTCGACCATGAAACATCAGTTCCGTTGTCGACGAGGATTAGATTGCCATCGGAGGTGAAGTTGAGTGTTGCGGTGGAGGTGTCGATGGATTGATTCCTATTGGCAATCCATACTACTATGCGTTCCGTGAGAGAGGAATTGCTGTACCATATCGCTATGTATCCCTGTACTGAGCCACTGATGGGAGTGAAGAAGCCGAGTTGGAATATACCTCCGGAAGATGTCAAGTTCTGGCCATTTCTGAGCGAGCTATTTGGAGTCAAAGAATCGCCTGCCAAAAAGTCTCAGAGATTATCATCTGAATGACGATTAAGAATTTCTAAGCCTGAAAATAATTGGAGAATCAAAAGCCATGAAAAGAATTTTTGCAGAAAAAACAATGATACGTACCTGACTGACAATGAACAATGGATATGGATGCCAATATGTTTAGGAACTGGAAAAGTATGCGCTGCATCCTGGCCATGGAAATCTTATTGCATCTTACAAAGTTCATAGCTTTCTTGGTGTTCCAATGCTGCTTTGCCCTACACATGTTGCCATCGCTGTGCTACGGCAACTCTCATCTTCTTATCTCTCTGTGGCATTGGGTGCAGTAGTCCAATCTTCTCATCTTCTTATCCCTTCCATAGAAGGAAGAAGCTGTCATTAATTGGATGCAGAATTCTATGGTGACATTGAAGTCAGCAAACAAGCTTACCGAGATCTAGAAAGAGAAACGTGAACAAAGGAAGTCTGCATTTTATACAGCGATGAAGGGGCTTATAACGTTACCTTGATTAGTTTCCTTTAAGAAACTGGTAGTCCCGCGAGAGCGACTGAGAGAAAACTGTAAGTTGTGCTTTTTTTCAACAATGGCGGACGACGACAAAAAGGCCGTGTCAGGGATAAGGCAATGGAGTCAATGGCGGTGGGCGTGATCAGTACTGCTGAAGTCTACTTGCGGAATTTTTTGCCAGTCCATTTCAACTACTTTAAAACGAAGGCTCCATTTCAACTACTTTAAAACGAAGGCTTCGTCTCTCTTATTAGCAGTGGGGCAGAAAAAAGTCCCAACATTAGAATATTCAGAATGAAATTTCTTTCTATAATGATGCACAATGCTAAATTGGTTTCTACGCGGATTAGGTTGTAACTGATTCCCTACATTCGATACTAATGCCCAGTTTTCGATCAGGGAGTTAAAAGATGCACACCCAATTCATCGATCTGGGAAATTGTGAGATTCATTTCTTTGATTGTGGGTTGCTTAATTGGAGTAAGAAGTTTATCAACTCCATTTAAGCAACTTAATTCTAACCCAAGCCAAAATCAAGTATATGGCACAAGGATAATCAACTTGAGAAGTAAACATACTATTAATCAATGTCAAACTCTCGCCCAAGCTAACGAGTTACGAAGATTGTTGACTGACTATAGTAAAAAAAAAAAAAAATGATGAACCAGGCAGCAGACAAATTGAACCTGGGGTGACCGGCCCGGCCCCACGGAAATTTCCCACCGGCCACCAGGGTAAATCGGGAAGCGCTCGCGGTGACCAATCTAGAAGCCCAGCGGCCCAGGGTTCGCGCCCCATTTGGAGGAAAAATTCCTGCAAAATGTAGAGCGATGAGTTCATTAACAACATTCCATGTGTAGATATTGTGTTTCAAGTCTAGACATAGAGTAAAACCAGCTTGCTAAATCTTGAAATTGTCGAACTCACATTTGCAGCCTGAGCAATTGCAGAAATGTCTAGAACATCCATTCAAAGTCAACTTAATATAACACCAAAAGACTTAAAGACAACGCTTAACCGTAGAGAAGAGAAGCGATCCCAGTTAGAGAATTCAAAACATCAAGACATCCGTGATCTTATAACTGGATATCAGTAAAATAAGTACAGATATCCTAAGAATAGTAAATTCTACACATTAGTTGAAGGGAACAGGGATACTAAAGTTTCAATCTCAAAGGCAGTGACTTGTAAATTACACAGCAGTAGTACAAGGAGCACCTTTTGTTCAGATGTCGAAACTATGGACAAGCAAACAATTTTTTGCATATCAAGCTTTTTGCAACAGAAGAATCACAGCTACATATCATTAGGCCTGATATAGCCTTGTGACAACAATCAAATACACTACGACTGAAATCATTCTCTATTCTAGAGAAAATTAAGAGAAAAACTAATGGTCTTTTTTTGAGAAGTGTACGTGAAACAGTGTTGCAAGTGGAAGAATATGAACAATACAGGCTATAATTCAATATCCAGATCAGCATGAAACTTATAATTCACAAGTACTTCAGCAAATAGAGCACCCAAAAAAAAGGGCCAGTTCTCATGTATCTGCTAGTTGAACTTGTAATTAATTCCCTAACTTAATTATGATGGTTGACCAGATAAGGTTAGCTAAAGAGTTAGCAAGATGCCAAGCTGTCTAGATTTTTTATTTCAGAGGGAATCAAATTGTCAGTGCGTAGGTTCTAATTCTATTGAAGACAATTTGTTACAATAATTCAGAAAACATTAATTGGACTATTAAAGTAAATAATAAATAAAGAACCAAAACATAGTCACATAACATGTTTGTAGAAAGGCAGTAATATGCATCCGTATGCTCAAAACCAACTAAAACGGTCTGGAAAATATTCAGCAGAAAGATACAACTTGTGGACCTCATACGATTAGCTATGTTATCAAAGGTAAGGTATCAGTTTTTGATCCAGCACGTTTTGCTCCCATAGAATTGCATAAGAATCATAGAGGAAAACAATTCTTATTTTTCCAAGGAAGTGAAAATTTCTTATCAGGTAGGTTGATGCCACAGATTGTTTAATTTTAATTATCTGTTATTACATATTGAAGTGAGACATTTCATGCTCAAAAACTACAACAACAACTTTGATCTTTAAAACCTAGTCAAATGCTACAGAGGCAAAATGCACAATGAGGAAGTTAGCTCCTTCAGATACGTGATTCCTGGATAATTTGATTTGACAGTTTAGAAAAGAAATTCCGCTAGTTAAATGAATTACAATATCCAATGAGTTTTCAACTAATTCAAGACATGCAGGATATAACGTTGTTAGATGAAAATTCGATTCAGCACTTGATAAGAAGAGAATGTTCCCTGTATTTGTAGAATCGTAGCTCATATTCCACCGCTAAGTAGAGAGACATGAATGTTATTCAGTTGATGCAATAATGTAAGAGGTATACTCTTTCACTTGAAAGCAGTTCTATAGTTATGCAGTTGTGACATGTTGTGAGATCCAACAAAGGTATTGGGGAAAAGAAAGTCCTCATTTTTTTCCTTGCATCTCATCTTCTGGTTGCATCGGATTCATATGTGCAAACATCACACGTACTTTTATGTCTAATTTTCTGTTATTACAATGAAAATTGTGTTCATCAAAACCATCGCATCGTCGAAATTCGTCATCATATCTTCCAGTAACGTACAACAATGAACATATTGACAAGAGAATAAAGAATAAGTTATCATATTGATAGGACAATAAAAAATAAGTTGTAAGTTCTTTCAAGGGTAAGAGATTGACCTTTGAGCTATACGGTGGCGTCGTGGTAATCTTCTTCTTCCAGGACAGGATGCAGCTCAGCGTCATTCTCCGCCGACCTCCTTCGGGCTGTCGGACTGCCGCCGTCAGCCGCGGCCCCGTCATCAGGATAGCGCACCACCATGACGGGGCAAACACAATGGTGGACGCAATAGACGCTGGCGCTGCCGAGCCTCCCCTTGCTTGTCCTCCTCGAAGCCCCGAAACCCCTGCTGCCCATGATCACGGCGCTGAGGCCGAGGCGCTCCACCTCGAGGCAGAGCCGCTCCTTCATGTCGTGGTCTTTCACGATGTGGATCTTGAATGGAATCTTCCCCAATCGGCGCCGTAGAAGACGCAAGTAGGCCGGACATGGAGGAGGATGACGGCGTCTCCCGGGCGGAGGTAGTTCTGGACGGCCCACTTGACGGCGTAGGCACTCTCGTCGCTGAGGTCGAGCGCAATTGCGATCCGGCGATGCAAGCCAGCGGAGGGATTCGACGAGGCGACGGAAGATAGGAAGAAGCTAGGGGAGGACGGATGGACCGCTTCCAGCGCGGCCGAAGCTGGCAAAGGCGGATCGGAGTGAAGCAAAGTCTGCTGAGGATTCATTCCGGCAAAAATCTAGGGTTTGTGGAAATTGCGGCTTCTCTGTCCTAGCGAAAAGGATGGAAAATTTGGATGAAAGATCAGGAAGAAAGGGCGGTGGAATCGATTCGGTACCCGTCGCTTCTGGGGAAGGAGAGGAGACGACGAGCAGTCCTAGTCTTTCTGTATTTGTCGACATGAAGCGCAAAAAATAGTAAACCATTTCGCATAAATATCCTTTCATGTTCCATTATTATCAAAAGACTTCATGTTCCATTATAATTTATATATAATAAATTGATAATTTTATTAATTAAACAGAAATTGCATTATCATGATTTATGGTTTCCATCATCAATGATTTGAATTTCTGGTTTATCCTTTACTGCTTTATAATTTTATAAAATTGATCTATTTGTTTTATCTTATCATTACAGCAGCAACATAAATCTATTTGGCATATTTTTATATAAACTAGTAAATAATGTTTGGAATGATCTGCCCGACCTTCAACAACTTTCCCACCTCCTCCATGATCATCTTGTCTTGCTCTGGAGCAAAGTGTCTTCGCCTCTGCTTCATCAGTCGGGCTCTTGGAGTGATATGCAACCGGTGTGTGGCCAAGGCGGGAGGGACTCTTTTGATTTCTTCAGTAGCCCATGCGAATACATCCCGATGGTCCACCAAGCAGCTGATCAACCGACCTCTAAGTTCTGACACAAGATCGGCAGCAATTCTTGTGATTCCTCTAGCCTATTGAGGATGAATTTGTACTTCCTCGCTCTCGACCTCCTAGCGCTCCTCTTTGGCTCTTTCCTTTGCTCGGGGGTTGGCCAGGTCAATTTGCAGAGTTTCATGGGTCCTCGGGTTCTTGCGAGCTTCTGTCCTGACTTCTCCACTGTAGCATCACCGGGAAACTAATTGGTCTCCCTTAACTTCAGTCACTTGGTCTTCCATCAGGAATTTGATTTTCTAATGGTAGATTGAGACCACCGCCTGAAATAAGCTGAGTGCTGGTCTCCCCAAAATAGCATTGTATGACGATGGAGCATCTACGATTATGAAGGGAGTTTTCCTTGTCTTCTGTAGAGCATCATCTCCCAGCAATAAGGAGAATGAGATCTGTCCTATCGGATGTACTCGATATCCAGTGAAGTCGAAAAGCGGAGTGGAGACAGGATATAATTCATCCTCATCAACTTGCATCTGGTCTACCAACGTCTTATACAAGATGTTGACGGAGCTACTTGTATCCACAAAGATGCGTTTAACCTCATAATTAGCTATTCGGGCGAGGATTACAAGTGTATCTTCGTGAGGGGCTTCCACATCCTCCATATCGAGCTGTGAGGCAGCCTCTGAAATAATCTTTGGGTGACCCCTGATAGGGTGTTCAGGAATACCCTGCACTTCACACCATTTGTGTATTGGTTTAACAGTGTCACGTTCTCGAACTTACAAATGTAGTCTTCTGGATCCATTTTCACATCATAATCGGCAATGCCCAGATCGCGAAACTACTTAGGCATGAGGTCCGTTATGATGTTTGGGGCAAAAGGTGTGGACAGTGGCTTCAAGAGAACCTTGGTGGGCTCGCCCTTCTCCTACTCGTCTTCATGCCAGAGAACACTGGAGGCGATGAAATGCACTTTATCCATTTCTCCCACAGAGTCTCGTCTGTGTCCCGGAGCTATCATTGCCACCCTCAGTGGCGAGATGGATCATCGATTTCGGTTGTGCGAGGCCGACATCTTAGGGATCTCAGTCTACATCGGAGCCACTCTTTAAGAAGCGGCTTGTTCAATCTGGTGCTGCTCCAGCGCTTCTCTGACGTCGTTGGTGACCAAACGATTCAACTCCTCCCGTGTCAAAATGATGGGTTGTCCCTCTGAATTTATCATCACAGTGTTCCTTCTGTTGCTTAGATGTTTTTCACAGACGACGCTAAACTTGTTCCGAAAGCGAATGACGGGGATGACGAATCACTAAAGCCAGCCCACGACGACAATGACGGGGAGAGGATGTCGACGCCTGCGAGATTAACACGAGCATAAAGGGGATGCACCGGAAGAAGTTCCGGTAAAACCCTCTCCGACGCTCAAGTCAGAACGCTTTCTCTTAGGGATAACCATGAGAAATCAAAGTACTATAATTCTAGCAAACATACCCCCTTTACCTGGGTGTCGATGTATCTTATATACCTGATGTCTTCCTCTCACGTGTCCCGACCTCCTCCTTCATGTTCGTTAATCATTGATTACTTAATAGTTGTTCTCTTCTGATAACGGCTACTGTGACTATTAAGGTCCTAATTACCATGCGTTGCGAAAAATAATTAGCTAAAGACTTTTCTGTTCTGGAAGGAGGAGCGGATACTTGAAGTCTGACTTCCTCTCACGTGTCCCGACCTCCTCCTTCATGTTCGTTAATCATTGATTACTTAATAGTTGTTCTCTTCTGATAACGGCTATTGTGACTATTAAGGTCCTAATTACCATGCGTTGCGAAAAATAATTAGCTAAAGACTTTTCTGTTCTGGAAGGAGGAACGGATACTTGAAGTCTGACTTTCTTATCCCTACGCTAATCTTTGGGATTCACTCTCCCGATTCGGTCTCGGAGTCTTATCTCCCGAGCTGACCTCGAGGCTTTCTTCCGTTTTTCCGAGATAGTATCCGGAGTCCGATTCCTGATCTGACCCGAGGGCTTTCTTCCGTTCTCTCTAGATAGTCTCGAGAGCTCGATTTCCGATCTAACCTCGGGGCACGGGTTCGATGGACCCTGCCACGTAGTTTTCTCGTGGCACGTGTCCTCTCGAGTTGTTATCCCTATCAATGAACTACAAATTTTCTACCAAACACAAACAACAACCTCTTTGATTTTTCTTTTTCTTTTTTCTTTCTTTGATTTTGAAGCAACAAGCTCACGCCAAATAAATCTTTAAAAATTTGATACTGATGGAGCATATTTGCCCAATTCATATTCATTTTGCCAATTGAGCGAACAACAGATCAAAATTTAAGTCGAAACTGAAGCTTAAACTGATGGAGAAGTAGATTGGAGATACGTAACTAATGCTGCTCGATCGTCGATGAACATACTAGTGATGAGGAGATAATTAATTACAAGGATAGCTTAAGCGAGAGATCAAGGGGAGTAGCAGCTGAGAAGGAAGAAGATGAATCACCAGGCGCCGTTGGGTCAGCAAACTCAGATGAAGCGCCATCGATGGATGCGCTCAGGCTGCTCGACGACGGGAAGAAATCAAACTCCTTGATTACCGACCTCTCCTTCTTCTCTGGTGGCTTCTACGTGCAGTCCAAGGAGAAGACGTCGAAAGAACGATATAGAAGGTGACAAAATTCGAAAGGATTAGATTGAGAGAGCAATATTTGTGTGGGGAGATTACCAGATTGACAGCCCTGGCGGCGGCGAGATTCATCTCGAAGTAATCAGCACCGTTGGACAGGTTAGAAGATTGATTGTTGCCGAAGAGACGTTTCTTCTGAGGTAAGTTTGATCGGAAAGAAGCGCGTGAGATAGGAAAAAGGCACTTCAAAGAGAGAGAAAGATAGATAGAGTTGTATAACTCACTCTGGTACAGAACTCGCATTGACCGGAGAGGCATTGGGTAATTTGGCTTGAAGGGGGCTCTAGAAATTGACCTCCGACCCGGAATCTGTCGTCCGCCACCGCTCGTTGGTGGCCATCCAGCGCTAACGGATCCCCGAGCACAGATCGGGCAGCGGAGCCAGCAGAATCTCCATCGAAGGTCGTCACCGACGGCGGTGCCGTAGAGCGTAAGGGATAGGGGTAACAGTGCATTTGATGGCCTATGGTATAAGAGACGGGCCTGCCGTAGATGGCTGAGGGGCCGGCGGCGACAGGGCTGAGCTGTAGGAAGTTGAGGGGCGGAACGTCGTGGTGGGAGGCGCCGAGCTCCTGGAGGCGGATCTGCTCTAGCTGGGCAACGCCGAGGCCGCGCTGCGGTTGGCGCTTTGGCCCGGCCGCCTTAGCCCCTCCGCCGCCTTTTCGAATCTTAGCCTTCGCCGCCGCAGCGGCCACGGCGTAGCCATTGGCTGTGCCGCCGCCTCCTCCGCTGGCGTCTTCTGTCTTGCTCTGGGGAGAGGGCCACAGGAAGAAGGACGTCGCCATGGTCGAAGCTTAAAGAAACGGCTGAAGGCGCATCGTCGAGTCGGTCGGGCATATATTGCGGGACGAGGGGTAACACATAGATCAAATTATGCGTACTGCCATCGTAAATGGTAACGGAATGGGAAGCGGGGGGCCGTGGTCCCAGACAACGAACGGACGCGTGTCATAATCCTTGTGGCAAATACGAGTACGGTCTGGTCGGGATAGTGCAGCGGGTCCCACACTCGTTCCCTGCAGTTCTTTTTGTTTTGTCTTTTCTTCGCAATTTCCATGCAGTGCCAGTGGGACTCATTCGAGCCGCCCGATGAAGATTCATGAGGAATTTCGACCGTTCGCTTTCTCGGCCTAAGAATGAGGCATTGGCAGCCGCGGTACAACTGTATAAGTAGGCCGTAGGGTCATGGATTAGGAGGGCGGGGGTGGATTTGATGATGGTATTTTCCTAATCAGGAAGATTTATTCTCTAGAAAGAAATGTGATCATGGACCATGTTTGGTCCAGATTGATAAATCCAAGTTTCTGTAATTAAAAAAAAATCATATATTAATCCTGAATATTCACGCGTTAGGCATCATCTCTGTGATGGAGGCTGAAAGAGGACGAACACTTGGTGGATACTAGTGATTAAGAATAAGGACGATGAGACAAGCCACGCATGGGCGAGTGTTGATGTTGTCTATCACTGCGTTTTGCCGCAAAGGGACAGACCATTTGGATACTGGCGAGACTGGCGACTTAGATCAGACCCAGAGAGAGCGAGGAAGCAGACAAACCATAGAGCAGCAGTTGATGCATGCAGCTGGGTGGCTCAGGGACCAGTCCGGGCAGCCTTTCGGTTCGCCGTTGCCAGAGAAGGCGAAGCTCTGCAAGCGCAGGTACCTTCACTGCTCTTCGTATTAGCTTGTCGTCTAACTCCCTCCTGGTGAATTTCCAGCGAGTTTCTTTTATGTTCCCACAAAATCCAAATCCCTACCATCCATCGCGGCAATCCGTCTAGAGGAAGGATAGGATTGGGAATGGGGGATATATATGTGATCCCTCACCTGTTCGATAAAATTCCCCAGAAAAAAAAATGGTAGGAGGGGACCATCTCCGCGTCGTTCAACTGGATGATAGATACAAGGAGAAAGGATTTGGAGTGCAATTGTAAAAGCGATGTAATAAAGGAAGAGAAGCAGGCCGCGCTAGTATAGCAATGCTCAAAAAGGTTGCGGGGACCGTAGGCTTTCGAGAGCCCAGCAAAAACAGCAACGCGGACAGGGAAAGAGAAACAGAAGATTGACTGTATCTGAACTGAGATCCGCTACCAGATATTGTGTTATTGGTTGAGGAATATGGCGGGGCAACAGAACAAGGGCTTGATTTTTCCTCACCTACTCCTATAATGCAGCGGTAGCAGTTCAATTCTCTTGGCTGGGGAACTGGAGAGTTCACATTGCATGAAGGTCTCCTACTCGAGTATGTGCACTGATCATTTATTATTGAACAAAAAAAATTGCACTTTTCCAACTGTGATATAATGCCCATCAATGGGGGCAATGAATGTTGCTTGCTCTTGCACAAGTTGGGAAGCTTCAAATATTAATTGAGACCATTATCGTCCTGTTATGCAGATATATATATATACTTAGATTATTAGGATTCAATTTGTCATGCTTTCTAGATGTAATACTTGTTGTACTTGCCTCATTGGCAGCAACTTGATACTTGAAATGCTTTCTGTTTTCAGCAAGCCATCTGGCAGTAACAATAATAGAATGCAAATGCTCATCTTTTTGGATCTTTGAAGACGGGATGTATGGAGAGAGGAATGTTTAAGACTAGAGGTAAGTAGCAAAAACTGTCTGAATTCCTTTTTTTTGTTGTTGTTGTTCTTATTATTAGTTTAAATTGGTAAATTTTGATTATGAGGTCCCGAAAGCTCTTTTGTATTATATCATATTTTAGAGATTTACATTTTCTCCCAAATCCGGCTACATATAGGTAGAAAATGTAGAATATAATCTTTAGGGTGTATTTTATTTGACAGAAAATATTTGCTGAAATATATTTTATATATACTTTTTAGTGTTTGATACAATAGAATATCATAATAAATGGAGGGAAAAAAAACTTAGCCAACTTATAAAATCACCTTTTTGTGTGATCTTCAACACACACATGCATGCGCCTGGTGTGTTTGAACAAGCAGTTAATGCAGTGTAATGCATCCCTGCCCTGCTCTTATCCTGCACTCTGACTGGCCTAGTGAGCAGTGTTATACTGGTGAGGTACTAATTGGATCAAGGGATGGAAAGTACCAACTAGTTTTGTCAAATGAGGAGTAGGAGCATTAGGGCCACAAGACGCAATGGGGAAGGACAATGCATTTCTTTCAAAGTTGGTAGTAGAAAATCAGTCACATTTTACTTCCAATGGCATTGGTATATTCTTAATATTTATTAATGGAGGAACCATTGATATATGATTTCCAGGGTGAGTAATACTTAATGTAGTCTTTTGTACTGTTAAGTAATTGTTTAGTTTGACTCAATTAATTAATTAGCACACTAGCTAACAATTTTATTTTATTTTATTTTACTTTTTGCATAAAATGTTTATGTACATGATTAGAATATTAATCAATTCTAATTGTCAATGAAAAACGAAACCGGATTAATTATCTCAAGGATTAATCAATTAGAATACTATACATCTATATTATATTATAAAAAAACAACTTACTGAACAATTAATATTATAATGTATTGTAAAGAAAATGCGAAACAACGAACTAATCATTAGGAACTTGATTAATAACTGGGCTAAATATTTAGATAATGTATTTATAGTATAAAAAAATATTGAGTCAACTTAAATTTGTCTAGATTTTGATTTTGATGTGCTAGATTATTTCTAAAAAGGTTTTACATTAATCCCGAATGCCCCACATTATCAGCTCCACGGTCATTTATATAGGTATTTATATTGATTTCATCACAAATCGATCTTTATCTATTTCTATAAACCTATTACGTGATAATCAATTTTACTATGTTTTGGGACTGAAAATGATAAACTATTGTGATGTGTATACCCAGTAAAAATGTGCATTCAACCATCAAAATACAGTTATCATTACAGTACCTATTCTGCCAAGCGTCAAGGGCTATTAATGAACCAGACACAAGGGCTATTAATGAACCAAACATGAACAAGTTTGATGTTCAACTTGGTAAGAACTTATTTATGTTCGCTCAATATACGCAAGATCAATTAAATAAACAAGCTTGAATAATTCGTTAAACTAAATAAAAAAAACTTGAACATATATGTGTTCAGCTCGTTAATGTTCGTGAACAACGTTCACAAATAATATTCACGAATCATGTTCATTAATGAAACCTTTATCAACATGTTAAATAAATATAAAAATAAAATAAAATAAGTAAATAAGTTATAATTATCAAATTCAATAATCAATCAAACAAATAAAAATTTTAAACAATCAAATAAGCTTGAATTGAAAACTCAATAATATCTAAACGAACCAAGCTTGAACCATGCTTGAATTAAGAGCTTGATAACATCTAAATAAATTATGCTCAAGTCAAGTTTAAAACAAGCTCAAGCTTATAAAAAATAAATCAAGCCAAGTTTAACAATAATTTCAAAAGCTCGATTTATTTTAAGCTTGGCTTTGACTTGACTTGGTTACGTTATCTTATCAAATAAGATTTAACACCTCAAAATTTGACTCTGCTTGTATACCGTCCTACAGGTGCCCAGGCCACGACTACTACATACGTGCTTGAGGCATGCGATGGTAAGCGTACATACACGCTTCCCCGCTCCCTCCAGTATCAACATTTTCCTCTAAATCTAATGCTGCCTCCCTCCAGTATCAACATTTTCCTCTAATTTATTTCACAAAGCATGGAGCGATGGAGATAATTTTCGATAGCAAATATTGATTCCGGTAGATTATAAAAATGATTTCTTTATTTTTCTCATTCACTTTCTCTAAAATTATTCTTTGTTCCGGAAGGAATCGACGTCGACGACCAGTTACCAGGGTTCAACCCACACGGATGCTAACGCTAGAGGAAGAACTCTCACCCTGTGAGATTAACACGAGCGTTAATGGGAACACGCCGGAAGTTATCCGACAGAGCCCACTCCAACGCTCAAGTCAGTGCCTCAGTATAGGAGATGGAAGAAAGCAAGGAGAAGATGCTTAAGTTAGAGAGTGCGTAATCCCTTTACCGGAGGGGTTGGAGTACGTTTTATACCTGAGGCGGCAGTCATACGTGTCTTCACGATCTTCGTCATATCCCCTCGATCTTCGGTTACCGGATAACCCTTGTAACGGTCGTCGCCGCCATTAAATCTGGACCGTTGCGATAATGAAGGCGTTAATGGCCGTGTATTACGGGTCACGATCATCCCGTGATTATAGGTGATGATTATCCATAGATCCGAATAAAGGGGGATTGTTACTTAAGGTCGAGTGCTCCTCTACCCCGAGGTGATCTCGGGGTTTTTGGGGGGGGGGGGGGCGGGCGCTTACCCTCTCGAGGTGATCTCGGGGACCTAACTTCCCGAGGTGATCTCGGGCGTGTGTCTTCTCGGGTCGGTCTCCAGAGTATACTTGCTCGTGGTGTTCTCGGAAACTCCCCTTCCCGAGGGGGTCTCGGGCGCCACGTAAAGAGAGTCGTCCAGCCTCAGTAGGTCTTGCCACATAGTTTCTTCAGTCTACGTATTAGCCACGGGGTACTTAACCCTATTACAAATCCCTCCCTCCAAGTCTAATCGAAGGAAGTGTTGCTGACTGATTAGACTAGTGGTGTAGCGAAGAAGCTATGTCATTGGGGTCCATATGTCTTTTACTACTCCCTTAGCGGCCTACCTAGTTCGAGGAATCGTACTATGCACCCCTGGACCCCAGGTGACTCTTCGAAGGCCTCCTGCCTCTCTACAAACCTTGCGACGACGCCCTGACAGTTGTCCATGACCTTTTTAAAAGTGCATGGGGTCTATTAATAGCGACAAAGTCATTTGACGAATGTTGCCTTGCCATGTGCTTCGTCATACTCTGCGCGGCGATCTCCCGCTGATCCGCGCCGTGGGTCATACGAGGCGATGCCAGTAAAGGATGGTGACTCCTCGGTATACCCCATCAGCCCCACTGACGTGTTGCCTCCTTATTGCATACAGGCAGCCAACTTCTCCTTATAAAAGTAGGTGCAACGACACCCTTCTGCCTTCTTGCGTTATCTGTTTGCAAACATCTTCGCTCAGTGTTGTTCGTTTCGCTGTCGCAATCCCAAGTGTAAGTCTCTTTCTGTTCTCCTCTCCTTCATCTCCATGGGTCCACTAGAGAGGAAGAAGAAGACCTGAGGCAAGGGTGAAGATTCCTTAGAGGAACCAACCTATCATTCGGAGTGGTATGACACCATCTCTTCTAGGGTTATGTTAGAATCTCTCTAGGTCGCCTGTCAGAGATATGATATTCCGGAGGACTAGGAGGTGCGAGTTCTGGCCTTAGGTCGATCACCTGTAGAGACTACTGCGGGGGTTTTCACCTTCTTTTTAGGGCAGGTAGAATTAGGGTTTCGTTTCCCTATTCCCCTCTTTTTCATGAATGTCGTCACCTATTTCAACATACCTCTTCACCAACTGGCTCCAAATACTTTTGCCCAGATGAGTGGAGCATTTGTTCTCTTCAAACTTTTTAACATCCCTTTGACCCCCTGATTCTTCTAATTTTTCTTTATCCCGGTTGGTTCGCGAGGGGCATTTGGCTTTACTGCCCGTACTGGCCATAAGATTCTAGGGGGTCTTCCTTCCTCCCTTAAGGGATGGAAGGAATGTTTCATCTATATCCAACTCCCTGAGCGTCCTTTCAGTCCTATCCACTGGACGGAGAGTCTGCCGCCCATCCCGGACCTTGGCGACTTCCAACAAGAGGCGGGATACCAGATGGCTAGGGATATCCTGGCAGGGATGGAGTTTCATGGCCTTCAACTTATGCAATGCGAAGAACTCCTCTATCGGGCCGACCTCAGCCCGAAAGTCACGAGCCTTAGTTCCAATCTCCGTAAGTTCTATTTGGTCTTGTAAGTATCTTTGTTAATTCTAGCTTATACGTTTTTGTTTCTATTTCACAGACGATATCATGCTCTCTCGAGCTATCAACCGGCTCCTGAAGTAGGAGCATGCTAACGAGCAGGCCCTGAATTCTGCTTCAGTTCCTTCTACGCATGTGGGCATTGCAGCCGAGGGCTGTGAGGAAGCAGTCGAACCATCGGAAGATCTGGAAGTCCAGGACCCGCTGGAGGTCTCAGGAGCGGTTGAGCAGCCTACCCTAGCTGAAGAAGATTACCCATCCCCCCCCCCCCCCCGTCCCGGCGAGAGATGGGGAGTCCACCCCTGCGCTCCTTGATGAGCAGTAGCTACCCCCGACCCCCGAGAAGAAACGGTGAAAATGACTTGTCTCTAAGCAAGCTCCTTTGAAGAAGTTGAGGAAACTCTCGCCCCCAGAGCTTCCACCAGTCGCTGATGAAGAGGACGAGATGCCCTTGTCCTAGAGCATTCGGCCAGTGCCCTCCTGTCCCTTTGAGGCTTCCACAAAACTGACCGCTCCTATCCTAGCAGTCGCGGCCGAACCTCCTGCCATCCAGCGAGGCAAAGAGGTGTTGCCCGTCATGCCTTGCCCCCGCCGGAAAACCCCCTCGGCGAAGGAGACGACGGCCAGGGGATCCTAGTCAATAAAAATAAAGACCGCTCCCCCCAAGAGTGACAAGCAACAGGGGACGTGCAGCTCAGAGGAAGACATCCCCGACCCTCAAAGCCTCCCTGACCCATCGGCGGGCGATACCGTGGAAATTCTCCCCCTCCTGCTCATCTCCTGAGGTCGGCTGCGTCAGCCAGGTACCTGGGTATGCTGCACCAGTCCCTGCTGACGGTAATTGCTTTTATCTTTCTTCTTTTGGCTTCTGCTATTTTGTCTGTTTTATAACTGCCCTTCTGCATGGCAGGTCGGCTCCAATTGTGCTGCTACCAGCCGGCTGCTGTGCTCCTGAGGGGTTACTAAGGACCTCCTCCAGCGGTTGTCGGCATCAAAGGCAGAGATTGGCCGTGCCCGCGAGGCGGGCCTCTTACAGCTGGAGGTCAGCAGGGCTCTAAGGGTGAAGGTCGAGCACTGCCTCGACACCCTGCTAGCCTCGGAGGAGACTATGCACGACTACCGTCTCCGAGAGCGCACCCAGTTGGAGCATAATCAGGCCCTTTCCGAGGACCTGTAGAAAGTGACCCATGAGCGGGAGCAACTCCAGGCTCAGAAGGAGGAGTTGTCTGCCCGTGTCCAGATCCTGGACCTGGAGATCTACTGACTGAAATCGTCTAACCAAAGGGTTACGGACATCTCTATAGAGATATGAATAAAGGGTGTCCAGATCAATATGGGAGTAGGGAGGAGCAAAGGGAGGGTCTCTAAGAGGGTAACAACAGAACGTGGACTGGGACGGTCGTAGTCCAAGGAATCTATTAAACAACGAGGGTGTGATCGTCAAAGGCATCGCCTGTACTGTGGAGAAATAGCTAAGGTCATCTTGTCTGACTAGGTTGTTGTAAAACTCTGCACATAGGGTCGTGTTCACAGGATGGGTGCAGAAGACAAGCTAGTCAAGTTGATAGAAATTAATGACGTACATAGCTACTGGACAGGACTGAGTAAAAAATTGTCTATTTAAGAAACTTGTTTTGATAGGTTTATAGGTCGTCCTAGCGAACCTATTGAATAGTTCTAAGGTCGGAAACCTAGGGTCAGGGCTAGGCTCGGTCCCGGGGTTGGGTTGAATAGCACGACGTTTTCTAAAATAATAAGGAACATGCATTTAAGTAGCGAAATAATAATAAAAAAATTAATTATAAATGCATAAAAATGATACCGGGGAGCCATGGTTGAAGTTGGACGTTTGAGGGCACGAGAAGGGCTTTCGGGCGCCTTGGGAAGAGGAGAGTTAGGGAGGAGTTTTGTTTTTGGAGTGGCAAATGAAGGAAGAATCGGTGGCCTTATATAGGGGTTGGTCGGGCGCCCGGGAGGTCTCGGGCGCCTGTTGTCAGCTGTCACATGTGGCAGCTTTTGCTGCCTTGAATGGAGATAAAGACCTAGGTGCCCGATAGGTCACGAGCGCCTGGGTCAGCTGGGTAGGGTTGACAACTTTTGCTGTCTTGGTCGAAGAAAAGGTTGGGGGCGCCCGAAAGGTCACGAGGGCCGAGCTGACCATTATTTGACTATTGACCATTTGATCAGGTTTGACTGTTTTGACCTGGTTTGACTCTATTGACCAACCAACAATTAAGTCAATTGAGCTTTAAATTACATGATTCAATGTTTTTACTTGACAAAAGTATAGAAACCTGATGAATTTTGAGTTAAGTCCTAACCATCTCACCCAGTCTATAGTTGTCAATCATGTTGGCCTTATGGGTTTTGTGAGACAGGTTTTAATAGAAGTAAAGATTTTATTTTGAAAAACATGATTAATTTTGAAAACCATTAGTTTTAAATTTATTTTGAAGAATTATTGAATCTAAGATTAATTGAAATTTGTGTTAGATTCAAATCTAACAATAGTAAAGTGAATTTGGTTTTCAATAATCGGCTTCCAGGTCTTGGCGAGGCACTAGGCCTTCTTTGGCCGTATTCTTATTGGATCATCAGCCCTTTCCTTGACAAAGTTTTTTTATTGAAAATTCATCTTCAAGTTACTCCTTGCAAGATTTTGGTCTAACTAGTTTGGGTTTTAGATCGATAGCTTCGGCTAGTTCTGCCAAGATGGCTTCCTTAACGTACTATCATCTCACCTCTACCCAATACTATGTTGTTCAAATTTCAATTAAATCATTTTAGTCCTTAACCTAACCAGTTCTAGGTCTAAGCATGATAATTTGCAGAAATAAATAAACAATCAAGCATGCAATTCAAATTTAAAAAAAAATCATCTAATTATAAAAATTATTTTTAAATTGGCTCCCCCTGGACTAAAGCCACGGTAATGATTAGACAAGATATGAATCTTGTCATTGGGGATCCAATACTGATTTGGTCCAGCTTGGTTGTTCAGGCAAACTTTGGGTACCCATGCCTGAACTTTGGGTCTAGATTGGTTCAATACAGCATAGTATGACCGTTGTCTCGACTTGGTTCAATACCCTAACCCAGCTCGATTTAGAACGGACTTTTGTTTTCCAAGGATCATGTCAAGACCCTTGGAACCCGAAGTAAATCGTTCTAAAGCTGCACTAAGGTCCTTGACTTGAGTTTTCAAGGAGGAGTTCTCTTTCTCAAGTTTTTCAACTTGAGTAGAGGTTCCTTCTTGAACCTTCTTGGTCAAGGATCTAGAGTCAGCTCCCTCTTTCAGGAGTTTTATTTCCTGTCGGAGGGACTCGACTCGGATTTTGGCTTTCGCCAAGTTACGAGATAGGTAAGCAATTAACTTTGATAATTTAACTTCAGAATAACCAGTTACCGTTATTTTGCCGTTCTCCGAAATTGTGAGCCTTCCGTCATCCGGCTCCGATTCTGATCCGATGTCGATGTCTTCCGAAGCGATCAAGGCGAGAAGGTTTGATTGTGGGGCCTCTTCTTCTTCTTCGGAGGAAGATTCGTCCCACGTAGCTTGAAGAGCCTTCTTCCTTCAAGTCTTCTTGGCTTTCTTTCTTCTTGGCTTTCTTTAGATTAGGGCACTCCGATTTGTAGTGTCCCCTCTTGTTGCATTCGTAGCATGCTACATTTGGTTTGGTCTTCGAAGTTGAGGGTTCAGCTGGATCTTCCTTCTTTCGGCTGGCTTTTCTTTTGTTGGTCTGATGCTTCAGCTCCTTGTAGTAGTCCCGGGCTAGCCGAACCAGCTTGGGTCGATCCCCTTCACCATCTTCTGAGTCTGGTCTGAGTCAGACTCGGGTGCAAGTTGAGACTTTTTCTTGGCTACCTTTTCTTGAGATTTACCTGCAAGAAAAGCAATACCTTTCTCGGCCAAAGTGCAGTTAGTCTACTCGTGTAATTCCAATTCTAAAAACAATTCATCTAATTTTATTTTAGAAAGATCCCTAGAAACCTTGTAAGCATCTACCATGGATGCCCACAGAGTATTTCTTGGGAAAGCATTTAATGTATACCTGATAAGGTCACGGTTTTCTACCTTGTGACCGATTGTGTGCTGGCCGTTCATCATCTCCTAGATTCTGGCGTGGAGCTGGGCTGCTGACTCACCTTCATTCATTTTGATTGTGTACAATCTGTTCAGTAGTAGGTCCCTTTTGTTGATTCTGGTGTCGTAGGTACCTTCGAGCAACTCAATCAGCTTGCTCCAGAGTTCTTTGGCGCTGTTGAAGGGACCCACCCGACTCAATTCTTCTTTGGTTAACCCGTATTGCAATGTCTGGGTTGCCATTGCATCAGCCTCGATCTTTTTCTTCAGCGAGGCGTCCCATTCTGAGTAGTGCTATGCCACTCCTTCAGAGTTCTTCCGGATTTCAAGGCTAGATTGGATAATAATCCACATATCCACCTGAGTTTTCAGGTGGACTTCCATCCGACTCTTCTATTAGGAGAAGTCTTCTCCACTGAAGAGTGGTGGTCTGGCTGTGCTGAAACCTTCTTGCATGGCCATGAAAATTTCTAAAATAACAAAAAAACAAAGAAATTCTGTCCCAAGACTTGGTCTTGGATTAGTAGTGCGGGAAAAAATAATTAAGAAAAAGCGATCGAGTGGTGTTATACCAACCACGATTAACGAGAAAAATTCCAAAAAAAAATTAAAAATTTCGTAAAATCCGAAAAACTCTCAAATTGGTGGTTGCACCAAATTTGAGTCACTCGCTCTAATACCACTTGTTGGGTCGAAGAAAACGATAGAGGGAGTGAATATCGTTAAAAACTTTTCGGACTAAGAAAGAGCAAATACGCAGCGGAAAGAAATAAATTGCACAAGAACACAATCCGATTTTTTACTTGATTCGGAGTCGCGGTCGGCTCCTACTCCAAGGCTCACGGTCCTTGACCGTTTATCTTAGGCAATTCTATAATCGCAATAAAAGATTTACAAGTTAAGTACAAGAGTATATCAAGAAATTGAAATTGCTACACTTTTCGTTAGTGACGCCCGAGGTGTATCGAATTTCGGAGCAGAGGGTCGTCGTCGGCGCTGGGATCTCGAAGTCGGAGTTTGCCGGGGCGTAGGGCTTGAACGAAAAGCTTTAGAGCGTTGAGAAACAGTGATGTCGAAGCCTTGGGGGTGAATCCCGTTTTATAGTGCCCATGGGGGCGCCTGATACGTTGGCGGCGCCTGACACGTGCCTTCACCTGGGCTGACTAGGGCGTCCGGGACCTCTCGGGCGCCTGGGTTGACCTGGTCCATTGGCTTCGTGACGGATTTGCTTCGATGACTGCTTTGGCTTTGACCTTGGGCGCCCGGGACCTCCCGGGCGCCTAGCCTAGTGCAGTTCGAAGCAGTCTTGCTTCCTTGATGTTTTGGCCTTTTACCTTGGGCGCCGGGGACCTCCCGGGCGCCTAGCCCAGTGACCTACCCCCTTCCTTTGGGGCATTCTGAGCTACAGAAACACAATCCTTCGGTCCCTGCAACCAATGTTAGTTCCAAAACAAACCAAGCAAGATTGTTAGTCATTATTTACAGTCGTAGCTGTCTTGGTTCTGACTTCGGGTCTCCTAAATTGAATCCTAGGTCGAACCGACGCCTACTGTTCCCTCGACGGGGAACGCGTCCTCACCTACTCCTCTTAGGAGAGTTTACCTTTTGCCAACCGGCTCCTCCGGTTGGACTTTTGCCCAATCTACCTGAAAAGGTCTTCGTGCCCAACTTCCGGTCAGGTCTTCGGTGCCCAGCCCCTTTGTAGCGGCCCCGCTTCTATGGTCCCCGCAGGCAACCCTCTAGGCCGGCGACCCTACGGTCTTCCCACCCCTGGCAGTGAGTTTTTGTCTTCCCCAGGATTTGAACTCTAGACCTCCAGGCTAAGTACTAAAGTTCCTGAATCCTGATACCAAGTGTCTAGAGTTCGAATCCTGGGGAAGGCAAAAACCCACTGTCAGGGGTGGGAAGACCGTAGGGTCGCCGGCCTAGAGGGTTGTCTGCGGGGACCATAGAGGCGAGGCCGCTACACCCTTGCCAGGACTTCTTGCCCAGTCCTCGACCAGGACTTCTTTGCCCAGTCCTCGACCAGGACTTCTTTGCCCAGCTCTTTGCCAAGACTTCTTGCCTAGTGTACCTAGGACTTCTTCCTGCACACTTAGTGAACAAGTTAGAATACAATAACATCGTAACTTCTGAACCCTTTGCCATTATCAAAATCCAGATTTGACTTAGGTGCTGCCTGCACCAACACAAACAACTCATTCTTACACTTACAACTAACCAAAAATGCAAGGTTGCAAGGCCTAGTTTCAAATTACATTTTCGACCTAATTCATAATAACTTAATATTCTATTTAATAGTATAAAAATTGAAGATCATTATTCATATAAAAAATGTAAGGTAAATTTTTTTTCTCTAAATCATTCTAAAAAATTGAGCAATAATTAGATTCAAACATTAAAATATAAAAATTAAGAATAAAACTGTTATAATCGAGTACTCTAAGTAATTTCTTCAAAATTCTTAAAAATTGAACTATATCAAGTACTAAACCTATTTCAAGTACGATAAAGAACATTCAACCAATCCCTAAGCTAAATCCCTAAACATACACACAATTTCTAAACTAAATCCTAAATATTAAACATGAAATAGACAGCCAACCAAAACACACACACAATAAAAAAAATTAAACACTAATCTCATGGAATACACACAATCAAAAAAATTAAACGCAAATCTCATAAAATCATTTAATCGAAAAAAATCAAATACAGACTTACTGATAAAGAAGTGATCGCCTCTTCAATTTTGACCTTCAATATATCAATAAAGTCCTTGTTCGTCAATGATTTGGATTTGGAGAAATCAGTGTTGAGTTAGGGCAAGAAGGCATTGGCAGTTGGGGCTTCGGGAAGAAAAATTTAGCTACAAAGGGAGTTTTAATTAAAATCATAGGTAATTAGGTAAAATTAAAAATATGAGAGTGCTGTAGTTACCGATCAAATTTTGTCAGGGAGTGAGAAAATATTTTCTGTGGCCTAGGAATTGAAGGTAAAGTTTGAGATGCGATCAGAAATTTATGGCAATTTCCTGTTGTTTTTTTATTTTCTTGAAAATTTCAATTTTCAATCCTCGTGCATAGCTATTTTTTAATTTTGCCCCTTGGAACGAAAACTTTTGCTTTGAGTTTCTCAAAAACTTTACAAAATACCTCGTCTCTAACGTCATCAGGGCAAGCTCACAATCTGGTGCACAGGGAGCAAAGCTTAATCGGCTTTTTACTAAAAGGTATTTTTTAGTTAAAAAACAGATATTTTTAAATTCATCAAAAATATAAATTATTTTCATATTTATTAAAAGAACATATTTAATTATGTTCTTTTTATGTTTTATTAATCCTGACAAAATCAACTATTTCTTTGATCTTTTTCCTCTCTTCTTTTTCTTTTTTTTTTCTTTTTTTTTTATGTATGCATACATGACGTAGGTTCCACATGTTTAGGATTTAACTACATTTTAGCTATGTATGAATAATGTGTTTGATATGGTTCATATTAGACATGAATCTGATATCTGTGCATATCAGGTCCAACATGGGTCTGATATGATTTCATATAGACCCACGTTGAGTTGATTTTTTCGATAATATTTAACACTTTTAGAGAAGTCTAAAAAAAATAATAAATAATACCACTGTATTTCTTATAACCTCATAAATTTATAGGACTTGAAATGAATCAAATCGGACTTGTATAGTTTCATTAGTTACTTTTGATCAAAGTCGACTAATCGACTTAGAGATTTCAGATTGTAATCATTTCAGATTTCGTAGATTTATGAGATTTTAAAGAGTCCAACAGTGTTATCCATTATTATTTTCTGACTTCTCTAAAAATATTAAAATATTGTTCAAAATGTTAATTCCATATGAGCCTGATCTAGTTTCATATTAGGCTCAAGGACATTATACTCACGTTAGGCATGATATGCCAACGTGAAACTGATATAATGTATATGAGTTTTATGATTAAAATTTTAGTTATATCTTAAATATTATATGATCCATTTATATATACATGTTGTAAATAGAGGAGAGCAAAAGAGAAGAATTATAAAATGGGGTACAGACCGAAAGAGAGAAGGTTGATTGTGATATGAAAGTAATGTTTTTTTTTATAAGTTTTAAAGTAACATGGGATTTTGATCCATTTAAAAATTTTGCACGCCTTCTAATAAAAAAGCCGAATTAGTCTCTCGGCTTTTGTTGCAGAGGTTACTCACTGAAAACAATATGGGCTTCTGTCAGTGAGAAATATAATTACTACTACTGTTTCAACAATGGAAAACATCGAGACCCCAGTCCTGATAAAAATCCTCTTTCCTGGTACATTTCTCGATCTCAAATCCTCTTTTATATACTGCGCCTCTATGTTGTTTGAGTTTAATTTACCGATTGAATTTACTAAAATATGTCTTCGTACTGATGCTTTTAGTGCATTTGTCAACTAGGATATTCTCAACACCATTTTGAGTTTTAGAAGATACAAGTACCAACTTAACATGAAAATAGTTTCTTTTTTTCTGTACAACTCCAAGATCTTTTTCATTATTTTTCCAAAAAGTGGCGAATGGTAGATAATGATCAATGATGCTTGTTTCATAGGGAAAAAAAACATACCGTACACATTTAGGTAAAAACAGTTAGAACATTGACAACAACTTCTAAGGCCCTTAAGTGAGATTCTCATTAAATGATGTCAAAGTTCTTGGAAAGCTGATTGAGCCGTCTTGCTAAAGTTATGCCATTTAAGTTTGTATCTTGGAAACAAAAATTTTGTTATATCATGAGACATCATATGTGGAAATTTTCAACATTCGACACCTCTCATATGTTTTCACAGATTATGTTGTCTGCGAAGGAAATTTTTATCTATATAACATGATGATTTACATCATGTAACATATAAGCTAAAAGCTCAAGTGCTTATAAATAGTACAGTTAGAAATACATCGATCGCTGTATCCAATTTGCAACACATCAAAATAAGGATTCTATTAAAATAAAGATTGAATTGCCCTAATACTTTCGTTGTAATAATTTCAAGGTTGCATCTCCATTATTGCAGGATTATCACTGGGAAGTTGTTCTCTTGGATCTATCCCTTTGAACGTGCAACCGGCCTTTTGTTGCTCATCTTTCCAGTATCACAAGCTAATGATACTGGTCCTGATAAAGAAAAGCAAAAGAACTCCATAAAACACCACAATATATCTATATGAAGGAGGACAAAAACAGACAGACAGGTTAGAGTGGATGAATGGAGCCCCAAGAAAAAAATTGCAACCAAAAAGTAGCTTTGGATAGAAAATGTACAGTGGTGGGTGGGCAGACAGGTGAACACCGCCGACTGCCGCTTATTGCGACTGGAGTCGGTACAGCAAAAATGTGGAAGAGAGTACTACAAGTGCAACAGTGAAAGCACCCGGCGGAGCACGAGGAGGAGGAGGAGGTGCCGCAGCGGAGTTGGCGAGTTGCTGGAATTGGAGGGAGTCTACGGCGAGCGGCATGTTCTCCTGGTCCGGGCTGCATTTGTAGTCCGACGACTCTCCGACGCCACGGGGAGGGTGGGCGCTGTAGAGAACGGCGCGCAGGACGGCAGAGGCCGTGGGGATATATGCCGTCCGGTTCCTGGCCAGCAGCCACGTCAACGCCATTAGCTGGCAGTCGCGGCCAAACATCCTCGCGGTCCGGTCGCCGCCGCCGTCGCCGCCGTTCCCTTTCAACTGTTCATGAAGAAGAAGCTTGAACTAGATCGAGTGTTCATGCAATGAGGCACGCAGAGGGATTGAATGTTGCATGCTCTTCATTTATTACAGGGGAGGAAGGAATGAAGATATTGGATACGATGGGAAACCCAAGAAAGACACCACACGAACAAACAGACAATTACCAACACGGAGACGGAGCAAATAATTTGCAACTAGAAGAAAGTAACTTTGACTTCGGAAATTCTGAATAAATTCTGTTGAATAAAAAATTGAAGCAATTGCCATGACATTTTTCGAGCTGAAAAAGTTGAAAACGAAAGGTTGCCGATCGAGCAGAAAACATAGAACAAGCAATACCGACGAAGACAGAGAACAAGAAATGGTGATGATTTATATACCTTCTCGAGGGAGTGCAAGCACCGGGTGCAGCCGGCGTACGAGGCGTTCAGGCAGTCGCGTTCCAGCTGCCGTACCGCTGCAGTCGGCGTGGCGTTGCGCGGTGGATCCTTTCCGCCGCTGACGTTAAAGGCAGCCGGGCACCGAAGCGACCCGACCTGGTGGAGCCGGATGCCGCAGAAGCAGAGGACGGTGTCGCAGGTGGCGTTGGTGCGCGGCAGCCGGATGCCGCGCCGCTCCAGCGCGCTCTGCAACGAGTCCACGCACTTCTGGTTGTCGTCCGGCATCATCGGCCCGTCGGCGCCGGCGAGTCCTTGCGCGGCATCCGGCGGCGGCAGGAGCTCGAGCGCGTAGCGCGCGTGCGCGGCGAAGAGCCAGGCGGCGAGCACGGGGCAGCAACGGCTCCGGTCGAGGCCGCCACGGGCGCAGGCGTCGTTGACCCCGCCGAAGAGCTCGTCCGAGAGGTCGAGATGGCAGACGCTCTGGTTGAGGTCCGGGGCGGCGGGGAAGGAAGGAACGGTGGTGGAGTCGAAACCGTCGGAACTGAGTGGGTGGAGCTCGAGGAAGGCGGCTTGCAAAGTGACTCCGGTGACAAGGTAGAGGGCGAACATCAAAGATAAGAGGGAAAAGGCCATTTTTGTTCGTCCTTTCTTCCACCACTTCCTTTCTGCCTTCAAATTAGAACGGAAAGTTGGAGAAAGGGAGGAAATCGAATGGGGGCATAGGGAAGGGAAGCAGAGCTTCCCTCTCTCGCTATATTCCCTCTCTTTGGTTAATGTCGTGATGCGGGACAGAAGGCGGAGTGGCAAAAAGGCGAAACGCTGGCCCAGCGTCTCCGCCAGCCCGCCCGGAAGAGATGGTGGAGGAACAAAAGTGAAGAGGAGAGAGAGAACGTACAGCTTTTCGAAACGGAGTTTGTGTATGTTGCGAGCGAAAACAGAGGGGAAAAACAAAATGACGAAGGATATGTTATAACAGATGAATCTGATCGATTTGGTCGTGTTTTTTTTTTTTGATTGATTATCAAAATAAATTAGAAAATATTGGTGATAGATGAATTAAAAATTTAATTTCTAAAAAATTAAATTATATTTTAAAAAATTGTAAAAAAAATCGTAACGGGGATTGTACCGCTAAGAAAAAAAGTAGAGGGAGAAAGAATAGAAAAGGTGAATTTGATTAAGTTAAATTATCCTAAACTTTATGTAACTCAACTTCATCTTAAATCCCTATATTAGAAAAAATTTATTTTCACTCTCTACATGTAAAATTTCATATGCTTCAACTATAGATTTATCAAATTACCCTTAATTTTTTTTGTTAAAAAATCTAAAATAAAATATAATTCTTCATAAATTCAACATCATTTAATTAAAATATATTTTCTATCAAATTGAGTACTGCCTAATCAATTAATTCTAAGCTAATTAATTTGTATGAACTTCTAATCAATTGATTAGGCGGAAAAAGAATTGTAATCAATTTGATAGAAAATATATTAAATTTTAATTTAAATATACTGAATTTAGAAAGAATTATATTTATTTTTTAAACTTTTTGTACCTATAAAAAATAAGTGTGATGTTCTCCCTTGATAAATATAACTGACAATTACCGATAAATTCCTAATTGATTGAAACTCCCTAATTGATTATCTCTATCGATTGGAGTGACTCCAATCAATTATGGGTAGTTTTGATCAATTCTTAATCAACTAGTTTCGAAAAAAGAGTGGTACTCAATTTAATAGTAAATATGCTAGATTCTAATTATATGATACTAAATTCAAGAGAAATTATATCTCATTTTAGATATTTTATATCTAAAAATAATAAGGACGATTAGGTAAATCAATATATAAGGAGCTGAAACAAATGAAAGGGAGTGAAAATGAACTTTTTTTTACATAGGGACTGAAAATAAAGTTTAAGATGTAATTGAAGATTTAAAAATAATTTACCATTCATAATTTTGATTATCTAATTATCAAATAATCATATAATTAAAATCATCAAGAAAAAAGCTTCCGATAATGAAACATTGGTTAAATATTTTAAATGATTATTTCGATTATTGGTGAAAAACTTTCAATTAAATGGATGCTCGGTATCATTGCTCGATCAATTGAACTCGAACACGAGTGTTCAAATCCGATTAGGATACATTCGAACTAGTGCTCAAATCACTCAAAAGATGGGACTTGAAAGCCTGAAGACTCTCTCTCTCTCTCTCTCTCTCTCTCTCTCTCTCTCTCTCTATATATATATATATATATATATATATATATATATATATAATCTCCTGCGGACCGCTCCCTACGGATCGCGTGCGGACCAGGCGCCAGACCGGTCAGGGAATTTCCTAATCGATCACGGACTACGCTCCCATGTCCCAACTCGTCGGCGCCTCCGATCGTCGATCGGACATCAGTCGAAGGCTGCCGTCCCCGAACAAAACTATAACCCAGGGGTGAGCGATGAACTCTAGGGGTAGCGGTGAACCCGTCGACGCCGGTAAACCCAGGGATAGCGGTGTACCGATCGGCGACTGATCGGTTAAGGAGACCAATCAAGCAATCAGGCACTTGCCTGATCGGTCCAACAAGTGTCATGCACGTGGTCCGCAACGGATCTATATATATATATATATATATATATATATATATATATATATATATATATATATATATATATATATATATATATATATATTTTGAATTATTAAAATAAATTAAGAAGTGATCGGTTACAGAGTTCTTTTCATTTGACATGTCAGCCCAATGAATTTTTAAAAATTCATGAAAAAAATGATTATGATTTTATTAGTTAACTTTTATTAAATACAAAAACTAAATATAACACTCTTTAGATTTTGTATTTGAATTTTATTTATGATGAAAAATGATAAACATTTGATTTAGTAAATAAGTATCTTAATTATATTATAAAAATATTAGTTAATTTAGTTGAGCTCTGTAACAAATCTCTAATTCAGTGTAATTTTATCGTTACGGGATAGATTGATGGCTAACGCGTACGGTATTATCATCTTAAGATTTGAAGTCAAAGTCTGAGAAAGATAATGTGCTCATTTTTTCTACGTAATAATTATAATATTTGAGATAATAATCTTTATAATTTATTATTTATATATTAATTTTGAAACGGATTAACTGAGACTGAAACAGTAGGAAAAGGGCAATTCTATGGAGAGGTCGGAGGTGTCCGCCCGTAAGAGCACCCACTGCCAGGTGGCAATGGTCAAGGAGCCCCCTCCCATAGTGGGAGGGGGCTCCTTGATCCCTGACAACGGAGCAGCTCCGCACAGGCGGAGCTGCTCCTTTGTCATTTTTTTATTTTTTTTTAATTTTTTAATTAAATAAAATGAATTAATTTTATTATATATTTAATAAAAAAATATATATCATGTTTATTTAGCTGTTGTGTATCAACGGTTAATTTGACCGTTGTCCAACGGTTAATCTTTAATTTTTAATTATTAAAAATTCTATATATACATTTCACTCTTCCATTCTTTCATTCAATTTCTCATTCCCCTTCATCTCAATTTCTTCTTGTTATCTTTCATTCTCTGTTTGTATTCGAGATGGATGAAAATTTCAATACGTCGTTTACAAATCTTTTGAATTCTTCGAATACGGAAGAAAATCAATCTTCTCAAAATACTCGCATTCCTCCTAATGTCCAATATCCTCATTTTTTCTCTCACACCCAATATCCTCCAAATTTTCAAAACATTTCACATGCTCCACAATATCCTTCTCATTTCTCAAATTCCCAAAGTTATCAAAATTTTTCGATGAATCCAAGTAATGTCGCCCCAACTCCATTTGGTATGTATCCACCCCAAGATTGGTCAGATATGAGCAATCAATTTGGGATACCTTCTCTGCCTTATGCATTTTCTTCTTCTCAACCATCATTCATGCTTTCGAATGAATCAAAAAGAGCTACTATCGATCTATCTAGCAGCGACAAAGAATCTTTGACGCCATCATCCGTTCCAGCAACTCAGTTGCCCCTGCACCCATCACAAGAAGAGCGTGAAGTTGAACAAGAGATGGATGATCCGAAACGAAGATTTTGGTCTGTCGATGAAGACGTGATCCTTGCGAAGTCATGGGCAACTATCAGCACCGACGCAATTATTGGTAATGACCAGAAGGATCAAGCTTTTTGGAAACGTATAGCTGATTACTATAACAAGCATCGACCTACTGGAACTCTGACGAGAAGCCATCAGCGGCTAAAATCACACTACTATCATTTTGCGCCACTGGTAAATGAATTTTCTGCAATTTATAATAATTTTTATACTCATCGTTAAAGCGGTTGGAGTGATGAGAATGTGTTGGAGAATGCACTGAATATGTGGAAAGCCAACAACAAAAATAAAGAATTCAGGTATATACATGTATGGAGGGTTCTCAGAGAATATGAGAAATATGCTCCATAATCAGTTAATCGTTACTCCAACAAGAAGGCAAGAACATCCGATTCAGGGGAGAACACTTCAGCATCAAATCCAGATACAAGCATTGATGTGGATGATTCTGAGGTCCGTATTCGTCCAATGGGGCAAAAGGCAGCAAAGAGGAAGGGCAAATCCAAAATCAGAGAAAGTGATACAATGGAACAAAATATCGACAAAGAATGGCAAGATATTAAAGCGTATCAGATGTAAAAAATGGCTATGCGAGAAACCGAGATCTTTCATAAGGATTATGAAATTCTCATGAAGGATACTAGTGAGATGACGCCAGGACAACTTTATATACATGAGAAAATGATTGAACAAATTAAAGAGAGACGTGGCCTAGTGTAGATGTGTTTACCGTAATATTTTTTATTTCATGCATTGTAATATTTATGTAATGTTTTTAATTATTAATGTTATTCAATTATAGTAATTTATGAATTTAAATTTTATAAAATTTTAATTATCTATATTGTAGAATATGGAAGATAGATAAAAAATATATAGTGAAAAAGTGTGGAACCCATGAAGGAGTTGTTGAGAGGTTTATTGATAGTGGAGAGATATATGAAATTTATTACTTTTGACGTGGCGTATATATGGCAACGAAGGAGCTCCGGAGGAGCTCCTACCACTATGGATGCTCTAAGCAACAAGCAGTCTAAGGGCATCTCATCCTTTGGAGTTTGGACGACTCGCAGCGACCACCACCATTTCACATGGTGAGAGAGACTGTCCGTTGTCCGTGTCGATGGACTGGAGCTAGCAGTGCGTAATAAAACAAACAGCCAGCTCCCGACACAGCCAGCTGCTCCAATAAAAAACAAACAGCAACATAGCAGTTTACAGTAGTCACTCCAACCGGTTAGAGTCAAACAATCAGCAGCACTAAAACTTTCGTAATTTTCATCAACCTTCAGATCAACCAGATGTCCTAAAGTTCAATAGACATCTGGGGGCCTTCAACCTTTTTAACTCATTCGTTCAATCACACATAAACTTTAATTGTATGATGGGAGAGGTGGGCCTTTACGAGATGGCAACGAGAAGACGTGAAAAAAAAGAAACTCCAGCGTGTTCTACCACTCACGCATTATTATAGAATTTCACATGGGTTTCAGTTCTAGCCTTCAGAACCACGTTATTCACGGGTTTAAATAAGCTGGAAAAGACAAACAACAAAAACCTTTTTAGTTTATTATATATGACTGTTTTGTGGAGTAAATTAAACTACTGAGAATCTTTCTCTGGTTGTCACTGATATAAGAAGACATTATGAGTTGATTCAATCCTGCAAATGTTTATTTAATACACAAAATTAATATATTTGTTATGATTGTGCCTTCGCACCATTTCCATTGTGCCAGAAACGGAATAGGGAGGTCTACGAAAGAGGAAGAAATCCAGCCCCCACCAAAATAATCACACAGGGGCCGGCTGTTTTGTGTGATTTCTCCTAGAACAACGAATTAAACAAAAGGCAAAATAAAAAAGAAAAGGTAGCACAAGAAAGCAGAGAAAAGTTCAATGACAGTTTAGCTCGAGATGCTCATGCTCAGTGGATCAAGCGAAAAGATATCTAAGTGGAGCTTTAGGGTGCTCTTTGGTACTATACTAAACCACCTTGGGCGCCTGGGCGCCACCATGTTCTATCTTCATCTCCTTTCTCTCCACAGTTGTCAGTGGGTTTTGGTTGCAGGATAGCAGCTGCATGCCTTTGTGCAGGTTGGGCGTCGGGTCATGGGAGCGAATCACTCTCTAGTTGCTCCTGACGGAGTGCGTTTGCATTGGTAATGGACATCCAGCAGCAGGTCAACAAGACCTATGCTTCGTACAAAGGCACAGGGTGTAGTCAACAACTCCATTCATCGACTCCATCATTTTGTCTTTGTGGTGCCGCGCATCGCGTAGGCAGTGCATATGAAGCCGCAACAGGTGAGTGGCGAAGTGCAGCCCCACACCAATCATGCACCTACTAATCTTAAGCATTGTTGTGAATAGAAAAAGATACATCTATATGTTAATAATAATGTTTCAAAAATAAATAATTAATAATGATAAATTAGTAGATTAATTATGTGGTAAATAATGGATAGAGATAGAATTTAATTAGGATGAAATTTTATGAAAGTGTCTAGATTCAATGTATGTGGACTTGGTGCCTATCCACTAAGCCTATAAATATGTAATCTTTCTAGTAAATGATCAAGTTGTTTTGTTTTCATTCTGCATCTCCCCTCTGTCACAAGTGTGTGTCTCCTCTCCCCTATTTTTTCCTCCAACAAAATGGTATCAGAGCAAGGTTGGGTTGACGTGTCCTAGTTTGCTTGCAATGACAATCAACGGAATGTCTCAACCCCTCATCTCCATTTTCAAAGGAGAGTGCTACGAATTTTGGAGTATCAAAATGAAGACTCTATTTAGATCTCAAGATCTTTGGGATTTAGTAGAGAAAGACTTTAACGACAAGGATGCTGATGATGAAGGTCAATTAAAGGAGAACAGAAAGAAAGATTCAAAGGCACTGCTCATCCTTCAGCAAGTAGTACATGAGACAATTTTCTCAAGTGTTAAATACCGAAATTTTTGAAAAGGTAATTTTTTTTAAAATAAAGGGCTTAGTTGTAATTCTCGAAACTTGGAGGGTTTATTTGCAAAAAAGTTGAAAATTAAGTTATATAAAAAGCCCTAAGCCCTAACTCCCCGCATTCACCCGAACCCCTCTCGCCTCTTCGCCGTTCCCTTCTCCCCCTTTGTTGCGAGCGGCGCCGAAAAACCGCCCGAGCGGTTCCTTTCCCTCGCGACAGCCACCGCCGCCCGACCTTCTCTACTCCGGCGTCGAGCACGAGCAGAGTGTTGCAGCCGCACGCCCGTGCACCCTATCTTGCGCGAAACCCTAGCCGGGTTGATTTCTGCGCGCGAAGGGAATCCGCAGATCCTTTCCGGCCAAGAGCAAAGGCGCCACTACTAGCCTACCTCTGCTCCTCGTCTCGTCCTGCTGCTTGCGTTAACCATCCATCAGGGGTTCTCGACCACTGCCCTTTTCTTCTTCCTGCCGATTCAGGTAAGGTTAGATTGTGTATTAAGTTTCTTTGAATCAATTAGGTCTGGTGGTAGTTCAGGGAAAGATTTGTTCTAAGCCTACATTAGTTTTGGATGTTGAAGGTGATTAAGTTCGTGGTGAAATTTCTCTAGTTTGGCTATAGATTTTAGCTTCAATACATGCTCTGTTTTGGATTCGTTTGGATGTAACTAGATGCTAGGCACTTTCTAGTTTTACCAGTTTTGAGAAGTTCTACCAATCAAAGTGGTCTAGATGGAACACAATATTAATTGGTCCTATTACTGCACTGGATCAGTACATCAGACAGTCATACGCAATTCTTCAATTATGGCCCATGTTGTTTTTAACTCTGAAGAGTTCTTGATAGAATGGAGATACGATAGAGTGGAGATACAAAGATTAGTTCTTAATATAACTTTAGTCTTCTAGTTATGCATTGGCATCCTTTTTGTTTTAATTAGGTCTGTGCTCATTATCGTTGTCTTATTACATGCACACTAAACCATCACAAAGTGATGTTGGACAACATTTTTAGTACACCTGCGTAATACAGATGCATGCATCATGTATGTTTCTCATCTTCTTCTTGCCCTAGCTATTATTTGTCTTAATTATGCAATAGCTAAATTTAGTCCTTGATACAGGACCTTGATCTCAGACTCGTTCGGTTGATCGTGGAAGGTTTTCGTATATGTTCTACAATTAAAAGGCGGGTACTTCTCCTTTGTACTCGAGTAGTTCTTTTACCTTAAAGCATGGCTAGTTATGTCTTATAGGTTGCTTGACCTTGTTCTTTGTCGTTATTTAAAAATCGCCGTTGAGACTTATTCTTCGTTGATCTTCGAGTATTCTCGGATTCGTATCTGTACAGTCCACTATTGGTTTTCTGTTCTGTAAAGTGCTGTTTGTACATGAGCACTTAAAAGTTCATAAAAACGCAATTAGGTTTATTTGGCAATAGAAAATACCCTACCTAGTAGTGTAGGTGCATAATCGTTGGTTTTCGGTTTCTGGGTGGTTGTATTGATGCATGTTTTACTTGTTGGATTGTTATTGCATCGTGGTTTCTCCGGTTGTTCGTGCATCGTATATCATGCACCATACTTGCACGTTGCATACTAACGACTGTTAGGCTTACATTTAGTTAAGCCGTCGTTAGTCATATTGTGGCTCGATTCACTCAACCACATGTTATCATGGTAGTGGTTGGAGTGCGAGTATTTGTCCTGTCATGTCAGACAGTGACACCCTCACCGTTATTTTAGAGGGATGAGCTGTTGGTGGCTCACCCTCACCGTTGTTTATAGAGGGATATTTTGCAGCTGTATAGCTCCCCCTATGTATAGGGGTTGGAGTGTAGACTCCCCAGCATCTTGTCCACTCAACCACGCCTTATGTGGTATTATTATTGTTGTTGGTTATTGTTGTTGTTGGAGTGGTACAGTTGTCACAGCCCTACCCACTCGGTCACACAGATGAGATGTGTTGACGGCTTGACTGGCGTCAGGGGTGACACATGTCATTGCATCATGTGCATACGTATTTCTTTTATGCATTTACTTGTGATTGATGCACTTATATGAGCTATGATTGTTGCATATGTTTGACATGCATGTATATCTTGATATTATTGTTGTTGAGTTGTTCTATACCTATTTAGTCGTTATTCGGACTTTATACTATGTCGATTTACATATGTTATGCATGATTAGGTTTCTATATTTCCTTATGGATTGTACCCTATTGGAATCTCTACTTGGTTATCTTGTATTATGCTATGCTTATTGTCTACTCATATACCCGCAGAGTCCGCCCGGACTCACGACCCCTGCTTTCTTCTTTGTTGTTTCAGATAGCAGGTAGACGTATCTCTTGGAGCCAGGAGAGGATCCAGTTGCCAGTCCCCAGGGTTGAGTTGAGTTAGTCTTCCGTATTTGGTTTAGTTATTTCTTTCAGTACTTGGAGTTGCATTTTATTCGTTATTAGGGTTTTGTCGGTAATAGAGACATTTGAGTTCTCTTTTGGGATTGTAGTCTTGTTTTATGTTTATGGTGGCTGAGCCACCCATTATCTTTTATCCAAATATAAACTGCGTGGTTGTGTTTTTTATATATTATCGTCTTGCCAGCCGTTTGTGGCTGAGCTATATTGGTGAGATATTATGTATTATTGTCTCATATTGTCCGCCGTACAGGGGAGATGCTGCCCGATTTTCGAGGAAGCATGTGCCTCTGGGGGCGTGACAATTTTTGGTATCAGAGCCAAGTTTGCGAGTTTCTTTGGGATCTGTGGGAAGTTTTACGATGTTTTGATTTTTGTGGGTTTACGAAGTTGTTTGTTTTACGAGGTTATCTGTATTTTTCGGATTTATTTTCCGGAGTCATTTTCTGGTAATAGTTGTAATGGACTTGGCAGCGACGAGATCTCTCCCGGCAAACAAGAAGTAAGTTGGTGTTGTATTTGGTTAAAGTTTTATCTAAATAATGCTTGTTGGTTCTGTTAACGGATATGCCTCGTTGTATTGAGTTATCTCCACCCCGTGCTCACGGTCGTGGACGACGATCACGGGGCGAGGCCCGAGGAGGCCGAGGGAGACAGAAATCAGGAGGGTGAGAGGCCCACCAGAGTGGAGCCTACTGGTCAGGGATCAGCTCACCAGGACCCATCGGGTGAGCTGAGGTCTCCACCACGGAGAGTACCATCTCCTGTATATCCGACAGCAGTTCCAGTGGGGCCATCAGAGGCAGGTCTATCAGTACCACCAATGGCAGTTTCTGGAGTGCCATCAGGGGTACCCCCTGCCCAAGCGAGTTGGCTGTTGGATAGAGCTCGAATTCCGTTGCTGGCATCGTCTGTGAAGGGTCGCTTCACACTGTTCCATGGGGAACCAGATCCCTATGCTGCTCGTGCCTGGCTGGAGACATTGGAGGACACCTTCAGCTATATGAACCTCACAGACATAGATAAGGTGGAGTTGGCTACGTATCATCTTCGAAATCAGGCCGTCACTTGGTGGAATATGCAGAAGACTCTTATTGGTGGACGGCCGATTTCTTGGGTTTCTTTCCGCGAGGCTTTCGAGAGCAAGTATTATCCTACTGCGTTTCGTACAGCACGACGGCAGGAGTTTCTTACTTTTCGGCAGGGAGACCGCTCAGTTATGGAATATGAGGCGGAATTTAATCGCCTGGCAGAGTTTTGTCCTCAGTTGATTGCTACGGAGGCGGAGCGGACGACACAGTTTATGATGGGCTTAGCTGGTTATATCCAAACGCATTTGGCTGGATGGATTCCTACTTCATATCGAGAGGCGTTGGATCGGCTTTACATGCTGAGATGATTCAGCAT